>MNCI01030754.1:282045-327975 GCA_015680685.1 Gnetum montanum | reverse complement strand
AATTCCAAGGACTAAGTGCTTAAGCGCCTTTATGGAACAAGGATGGGTTGATCAATCATTGTCTTCCCAAGCTTACTTGTATAGCATGATTGTACGGTTAAGTAAACTTGAGGTACATGATTTTTATAATTTTTATGTTTTTCTATCCTAGTGCTACAAAGGGAGGAGAGAGATAAGTAAGTAACTAATTTTGATTTAACTACTCAACTATGCTTTAACTAGTCCTAACACCAACATTCATTCTTACTTGTCGTACACATCCTGAACAAGTGTAACACTACTGGGATTACCAAATGCTAATTGTTATTGGGTTACCAAGTGTTACACACATGCTCGAAGTAATCGTACTGAGTGTGCTTACTCTTGAGAGTTGTAGGATGAGAGAGAGAACATTAATTAACTAAGGAAAGAATTAAGTGATAGTAATTAACATTAATTAATCTATTCTGAATGCTGCAAGGTTTATCACAAAGTTCGTCTTTATTGCTGTACACAAGGTGTGCTCAGGTACACAATGCTCGAATAATGATCCATTCACTTTATAACTCCTATTGCGGGCACTCAGAAATAATTCTATCTCTGGAAAGGAAAAAAGGTAATATTTTGGATAAGGGATTCAGACTAACTATGCAAACCAAGTGCGCCTGCCTCTTGTTTATAGGCAATGAGGTAGGCCGAGATATTGTGTACGAAATATCGCGTGGAAGGCTCTAATATTGCGTACGTGATATCATGGTTGTGATATCATGGATGCGATATCATGACTCATCATACCCCCATGATTGAATAAAATCTCATCCTCGAGTTCCTTACAAAATATTGGGAAGGTATGAGATTATTGACTAAATGAGAACTGATAGCGATAGGGAATAATAGACTCACAGTGCTTAGTGAATGGATCGACAAACATATTATAACATTGGTGCTCACGCCCTTTGTCCTGAACATTGTACATAGATAACATCCAGATCCTCATCCGATACCTTGAAGAAAGAGTAAAGAAAATGAGATGCGTTGCTACTGACATCGCAATTATGCCTTCCATTGTTTATCCATAGCCACATAACCAAACTTGTTCCCAATGTAAATGCTCCAGCTTCAGTCTATCCCACGTGCTTCCTCCTATCCTGGTCCATAGTTCATGTAATAACCATTTGCATACACAACACAGTCACGAATGAGCAAGGATAAGTAAACCATAATGCAGTTGATACCTTGCCTTGATCTAAAGTGCATTGGTTGGGTTGTGGTTATGGTAGAAACTGGGTTAGACATTTATCACAGATAACTACCCAATGTGTAGGGGTGATACAAGTAGTAGAATGGAAAAATTTGTGACAGGGCCCCCACGGATAAGAGTGAACCTTTAGTAGTAATAGGGTGGAAAAGTATAGGAACAAGAAAAATGGGAAAAATAACAATGGTGATGCCAATAAAATGTATGTCATGGATTGGGATGAAATGATAAATTGTTGATTGCAAGAAACGTTTAAGAGAAGAATTTAATAATTGCACCATAAAGGAATGTCAGTGGCTCCTCCCCAAAGCAGGCTCATGCCATAACAAACCCACAAACAAAAGAGTCCATAGGCTCTAGGAATGACATTTGGAAAAAATGGTTAAAGACTAACCCACAAGAATTTACCAAAGAATAAAAATGCATCAACTAGGATATAGACTAATCATAAAATTGGCAATGAGGTTAAAAATGGGAAGAAAGACGGAGAGTAGAAAATGGAATGGAATGCTAAGAGCAAGGTTTTGTAAAGTCCCTTGTGTATTTTATGGTTAAGATAACTAAGTAGAACTCATTCCAAATCCAGAATCAAACCAACAATATTCAGTGACCTTGCATCAATACACGTGGCCAAATCATCCCCTTGAAGCAACAAGAATGCTTCCCCAAAGAGTCACCACGATTCCAAGGAGAGTGAGAGGGAGAAGCAGGAAGCGAGAAAGGGCCTTAGTTAGAGGGAACCTTTAGGCATGGGTAACATGTCTTTCTAGTGCCATAACTAGTGCTTGTAGCCTAGATTTCTTTATTATGTCCAAGGTGTATGCTTTGAATCCTCACTAGTTTTTTTTAATGGGTTTTCATGTGAGAACCACACCATGTAAAGACTTATTTTTATTCACTTAGCTTCCTAATATTTGATCAATGGCAGAATGTCAGAAAACCCATGAAAAGAATCCAAGCACCCAAAAGAATAGCCAGTACAAGTGCATCGAATTCCCTTGAAGTCACACCCTTTTCATCCATTGAGTCCTTCCTTGGTTTGAAGAATACCAAGCCACCAATTCATTAATAAGTTTATTTAGAAAAAGGGATAGTATAGTTCCAAAACCAAGGGAGACCATAGAGTTGAACGGAGGAATGGACAGTGTGGACTCATTGCCTGTTTTATCAAAAGAACCATATCTTAATAATCAAAGGTAAAAACCAAACATTAACAATCAACATTATTATAATACAATCCATCATCATGAGAACTTATTGTATAACAAATGAAAGTAAATCAAACAAAGAAATAGGAAAAAATGTGAATGATGGTGTAAGAAAATCAATAATTAAATTTGAAAAATGTGTAAAACAAAAATGTGTAAAACAAAAAAAATATCAAAAGAGCTGAGGGCTTAGAATGGTTAGCATTGGTGGCCATCTCCCCCACGACTGAGTTGGAAGGAGGAGATCTGAAATAATGAGCAAGGTTGTTCAGTAATCAATGTAGTCTTGGTACTGGCTGTTCTAAGCTCATGCAAAGGTTTGATTTGTTGGATGTTAACATCATCATGGCCCTTGAAGGAAAAGTTGTATAAATAATATAAGGTCCTTCCCATAACGTTTGAAATTTAATGTGTTGTATCACATGTGTGGGATTCTAGTACAGAACCTTATCTCTTGGTTGATATTTAAGTTTCCTAATTTTCAAGTCATGACATCATTTATTGAAGGCCTTGTGCAATTCATTAGATGACAAGGTGGCTAATTGATTCTCATCTAGCAAGTTAAGGATCATTAACCATTCTTTTTATGCTAGATCAAGGTCAAGGTTGAGATCACATGTCATAGATAATGTACAGAGTTCTTCTTGAATGGGAAGCATTGGAAGTTTACCGTACACTAACTCATAGGGAAGGTAGCCTATAGGGAGTTTCCATGTGGAGTGGTATGCCCAAAGAGCATCATTTAATTTGGTGCTCCAATCTTGCCTATACTTGCTAATAGTTCTTGTTAATATTTTTGTAATCTCCCTATTGGTGACCTCGGCTTGACCATTTGCTTGAGGATGGTATGGTGTAGTTAGTTTGTGTTCAACCCCTAAGCGTTGCATTAACTTCTGAAAAGTTGCACCTATAAAATGTGTGCCATTATCAGAAATAAGTGCACATAGCACACCAAACCCTTTTATGACTTATTGTTGAATAAATTGTGCAGCTGTAGATGATGTACAATCCTTAACAGCGGTTGCTTCTACCCATTTTGTAAAGTAGTCAACAAAAACAATGATGTAAGCTTTTCCATTGGACATTGTTATAATGGGCCCCATAAAATCAATACCCCATATGTTGAAGGGTTCTAAAGGTTAAATCAATTATTGTGGACCCTCCATTCTAATAGCCATTCCCCCATCATGTTGACAATGCTCACAAGATTGGATGAAATGATGGGCATCCTAAAACAATGTAGGCCAATAATATCCTGCAAGCAGGATTTTAAGGGCTGTTCATCTCTCGGAATAATGACCCCCACAAGGACGCTCATGAGTGTCTTAGAGAACTTGTAGTTTATTTAAATTGGGAACACACCATCGAGACATACTTTATAAAGTTGCCCATTGATCTCCATAAAATACTTGGCTCAATGAAGGAACTGTTGTTTCTTTTTAGCGTCTAACTCTTGTGGTGTTTGTTGTGTAAGCAGATAGGTGAGAATACTACTATACTAGTTTGTTTCCATGGTCAATTGGTTAGTTACTACACCTACAAAGATTAGTTCATCAGGGAAATGATCAAAAATTGGATACTCATCCTCTTTGTTGTCCCATCGCAACCGATATGAATGATCAGCAACTATGTTCTTAGTGCCTTTTCAATCAATCATTATAAGATCGAACTCTTGTAAGATTACGAGCCATCGTTTGATGTGGCTCACCATTGGTTTATTCATTAAGAACCTTATTGCACTATGATCCGTGTGCATGAATACCTTATAGTCCAAGACATAGTGCCTAAATTTTTCTAGTGCAAACACTACAACCATTAATTCTTTCTCTGTTGTAGTGTAGTTGAGTTGTGCACCAACAATACTCCTACTTGCACAGTAGATGTAATAAGGACATTTTTGGTCATCTAACTATGTAAGTACATCTCCTAAAGCATAGTTGGGTGCATTAGTCATTATGTGAAATGGTCTGGATCAATCAGGAGCTTATAGAATGGGTGTTTTTACAAGCTTATGTTTTAAAGTTTGGAAAGCTAGTTCACATTCCCTGGTCCGTTCGAAAGGTATGTATTTTTTCATTAGTTCAACTAATAGTTTTGCAATCTCAGAAAAGTTCTTAATAAAGCATCTGTAGTAACCAGTGTGTCCAAGGAATAACCAAATATCTTTTACAATTTCAGGTTGCTGAGTAATTCCTTGGATAACTTTGATCTTTTTAGGGTCTACCTCTATCCTCATTTATGAGATCTTATGCCCTAATACTATGCCTTCTTGGACCATTAAATAGCTTTTTTGCTAGTTGAGCCTTAAATTGATTTCTACACATCGCTTTAGTACTTGCTCTAACTGGTCCAAGGCTTGATCAAAGTTCACTCCATAAGTGGAGAAGTCATCCATGAAGACTTCCACACCATTTCCTATTTGCTGTTGGAATATGCTTAGAACTAATCGTTGAAATGTTGTAGGGGCATTGCATAAGCCAAATGACATCTTTTTGTATGCA
This sequence comes from Gnetum montanum, assembly GCA_015680685.1. Classification (NCBI taxonomy): domain Eukaryota; kingdom Viridiplantae; phylum Streptophyta; class Gnetopsida; order Gnetales; family Gnetaceae; genus Gnetum; species Gnetum montanum. Next base: position 323,029 of record MNCI01030754.1, on the reverse strand, counting down.
ATGTTCCCCAAGGATTGGTGAACGTAGTCTTGGCTTGGTCTTCTAGGGCTATTTGTATTCGGTTGTACCCACTATACCTATCCAAAAAACTATAGTAGCGATCCCCTGCAATGGTGTCTAAGACTTGGTCTATGAATGGCAACGGAAAGTGGTCTTTGAATGTTGCCATATTCAATAGCCTAAAATCTATGCACACCCTCCATTTACCTCCCTTTTTAGGCACAATAACTAAGGGACTAACCCATTCACTATCAGTAATGGGGTATATGAACCCAGCGTTTAGAAGTTGTTCGATTTCTTCCTTAACCACTTACTTAAGCTTTAGGTTTAATTGCCTCTGTGGTTGTTTTTGAGGCTTCATGGAGGGGTCGGTATAACTTCTATGCTGGCATATCCTAAGATCTATTTTGGTTAATTTGGGATATGACCAAGCGAAGGCTTTCAACCATTTTTTTATTACCTTCAGCAGTCTCTCTTTTTGTTGCGGAGCAAGCTTAGCATTAATAATTATCGATTTTCCATGCTTGAGAAATGTGTATTTCATACCAATGGGCAATGGTTTTAACTCAAGGGGCTCATACTTAAACTTATTAGGGAATTCCAACTTCCCCTAGTTGATATTTTCAATGTCAAGACTTGGAAGTTGGTAATGGACTTGCTCTAATGTGTTTATGCTATCGATGTAAGCATAAGTCAAACCCTCTGTTGCTTCCATGCATATAATTGAACTGCCCTCTTGATTAGCTACCAGCCACTAGGTGCCTTCTTGTCTTTTGGCTGCTGCATATAGGCATCTTTGTATATTAGTTACTTGTGCACACTGAGTGCATGCATGCAATGTTAAATGTTGCACAAACCATGACTTCTGCATGCAATTACACCTTGTGTCACTATATACGATGCATGGAAATTTTTTCTTCTCAATCTTTCCAAATGTATTTTTCTTTGATATTTCCAGGAAAAGATCATGGATTCCTAGGCATGCGTCAATAGTGCTTAGCCATGCTCTTTCCATTATGATTGGGAAGTCCCCCTTACCGTTGTTCACTTGAATCACTAGGAAGTTACCTGGATACGACCACCCACAAACAGTGGTGACAATGTCCTCCACTAGCCTTAATGGGATAGTGATGGACTAGTCAACCAACTCTAAATAATGTTACTCATTTTTAGTGGAGGTAGGTCCCAGGCTTTGTACATTTCTTGAGAGATTAGGTTGACACTGGAACCTGAATCCAAAAGATCCTTGCATGGTTCATTCCCAATGATTCGTAAATATATAAGAGGACTCCTAGCATCAAAAAATTTCTTAGGAAGATGGTTGACCTTAATCCAATCGATGACTGCATGAGTTAACATGACTGTATGCATTGGGCATGGTGTTTAGCCTAAAGGGAGCTCTAAAGTTTTGATTGGTAATGAGGCATCTAAAGGATTAGCTACTTGTGGTTCCCCGGGCTTGGTTAAACTGTTGGTTTTGAAGAAAGATCTTTTTTTCATGCAGCTGTCAGAACAAACAGTAGATTGAGAGTTAACAACCCTTGTAGCATTACGTTGCTATGGCTGGGCAGGGAGTTCACCCTGCATAGCTGGAGCATGTGGTAATGGAGATATGGATGGAAGAGGTGCAGCTGGATGAGAAAGATAGTATGTCTATGGAACATCACCCCTAGGAGAAGGAGTCCTATAGTGCTCACGGGCTTGGTAGTGAGGTTGAGGAGTGACGTGACCAGTAGAGTCACGTGGAGAGACTAGTTTCTGCATGTAATATCCATGTGGGTCAGGTTATTGGTAAGGATACTATTGCCATGGTGGTGGCATTCCCCATGATTGTGGGTATTACCATTATTGATACTATTCAATTGGTTGTGGTGGAGTTCCACTTGGATAATATGTTAAGGGTTGGTGGCTGCCTTGGGTTACCTTGAGGATAAGGTAACCTTCGGGGTGTTTGCCTTTTGTTTAATCATGGGTTGAGTGCATACACCCCAGAATTCTACAGATGTGAGATTACAGGGCAGAATCCCTTAGGATGGTCATATTGGCATATCTCGCATCCACTATCATTGTTTGTATCCAAATCCAAAACCTCTTTGATGATGGCAACTTTGCCCTTATCCTTGTTACATGCATATTTTACTTCTCTCTTTTTTTTTTCTTTTCTTGTTCACTATCTCTTGATTCTACTATCCTTTTGGTGCCTTTTTTGGATCCTAATGGCCTTAGTTATGTCTAACATACTTCGAGTAGTGAGTAGGGGTTCATCGTGATTGTCTCGTTTGTGGCATCTATGATGGCCATGTTGTTCCCTACTCTCCCTGCTTTCATGGTGTGTTTCTCTAGAGCGCCCTCATCCCTTTTCTTGACTATTTTGTCTATGACTCATGTTTTGCTTACCGTTATCCTCATGGCCTTTTTCTTTGTGACCACGTCTAGATCTTGAAGGAGATGGTGAAGGAGATGATGAAGGTAAAGAAGAAGGAGGACCATCACCACAATGGTGCTTGCTTCCTTCTCTTTGGTAGTCACGACCTCAATTGCAGTTATGATCGGAATGTCCATCTTTGTCATGTGTTCGTGTTCCTTTTTCAGACCCTTTATGTCTATTAGTACTAGAATCTAGGTTATGGATAGTTGAGTAAAGATTTTGATACACAACCCCTTGACTGAAGTCAATGGGAGGAACATCATTATGTGGTCGACTACTTGAGGCAGGTTCACCATCCTCATTTTCGCTTAGGAAATGTGGGACATTTTGTGAAAACTTTCCCTTCATGGATTCATGATGTCTCTCTTGTTGTAAATCCCTTTGATGCTATGCCTTCGTGGGTCGATACTCTCTCAAGTCATGATCATGCACACGTACTCTGCATGTAAGTGCTGCATACCAATTCGTGTGAGATCACGAAGAAGCTTGATTGGGATAGAGCGATTAAGAGGTAACACTATGTTACCTTCTAAATCTCTCCAATGCAGTTGTTCATCCTGGTGGAGGATAAAGGTAAAGATCTGTACATATTCATTGGGATGAACTTATACCATATGAAACTGTTGAGGGACTGACGAATTATCATGTGTACTATGCCTTCGATTGTTACCTGTATTAGACCTAGGTGGTGAAATGCTTTCATACAAAGAAGAAGACATGATTGTCTATTCAGTGTGCAATGTATTATATATTATTATCTATTTGTTTTTTCTTGTAACCAACCCTAAGGGTTCGTTCCAATGATGAGAAAGATTTCCTAAGTTCTAATTAGTGCACAAACAACAAAGTCCCTGGCAACGACGCCAATGATGAGCGGTGAGGTATCCCTACTCTCAACCATACGAATATGAGCATACATGCATGATCTAGTCGAATTCCAAGGACTAAGTGCTTATGCACCTTTGTGGAACAAGGATGGGTTGATCAATTGTTGTCTTCCCAAGCTTACTTGTATAGCACGATTGTATGGTTAAGTAAACATGAGGTACATGATTTTTATAATTTTTATGTTTTTCTGTCCTAGTGCTACAAAGGAAGGAGAGAGATAAGTAAGTAACTAATTTTGATTTAACTACTCAACTATGCTTTAACTAGTCCTAACACTAGCATTTGTTCTCACTTGCCATACAAATCCTGAACAAGTGCAACACTACTAGGATTACCAAATGCTAATCATTACTATGTTACCAAGTGTTACACGCATGCTCAAAGTAATTGTACTGAGTATGCTTACTTAGGAGAGTTGTAGGGTGAGAGAGAGAACATTAATTAACTAAGGACAGCATTAAGTGATAGTAATTAACATTAATTAATATATTCTGAATGCTGCAAGGTTTATCACAAAGTTCATCTTTATTGTCGTACACAAGGTGTGCTCAGGTACACAATGCTCGAATAACGATCCATTTACTTTATGACTCCTACTATGGGCACTCAGAAATAATTCTATCTCTGGAAAGGGAAAAAGGCAAGAGTTTGGGTAAGGGACTTAGACTAATTATGCAAACCAAGTGTGTCCACCTCTTATTTATAGGCAATGAGGCAGGCTGCGATATCGTCTATGCGATATTGCATGGAAGGCTCAAATATTGCGTATGCAATATCGCGACTCATCACCATTGAATGTCACTCTATTTCTAGGTTTCTTGTGGAACTTTCTCTCTGGGGAAAATTAGGGGTAGACTGGCTGAATTGTGTTCAAATGTTTTTGCAAAATTATATTTGTTACAAGTAATGTCCTATAAGGATTGTATAGACTAGGTGATTGAACAAAATAAGAATCTTCAACAACTCACAGTATTTAGCAAACTTACTTGAATCTCTTTTATGATAGCTGATTATAGTATTATACACAACCCAACCATTTCAACATTTGCAACAACAAACATATACTCATGATTAGTTCGTTTTATACCCACTGAGTCTATTTGGAGGTATTTAGGCCTTAGTGTTTCTAAAGACCAACAAGTACCTAAACCCTATTTGAAGAATACCTTTGATTCTATGATTCCCAAAGTCACGAGATCGGGAGGCCCCCACATCATTGGTAGTTCCAAATGATCACCAATAGAGAATTCTAAGGCCTCTATTGTAAGGGTTGAGTGTATATTCGGGGACTTTTAAGGCCTTTGTTGCAAATCTTGATTACAAATTAATAGCTTTTAAAACCTTTGGGAAGGCCATCATCACCCAGATCTATATCTTCTAAACTTATTTCATATTTGATACAAGTTTGTCATTTTTTTGGCTATTTTATTTCTATCTCTTCTGAATTGGGGTTTCATCATTTATGGATTTAGTAATTTAATCTTCATTTTTGCATATGCCGTTCTTTCTTCTCATTTATGTTAGGCTAGTAACAAAGTTTTAAGTCCTTTGGTGATTAGTAAGAACATCAAAGGTATGTTGGATCTTTTAGGCTCATAGATACCAAGGTTAAATTGCTTGTTCAAGAAATTTTGATCTCCAGCACTGATTTTTCCCATTGTTACATTTTCTGATGCTAGAAGAAGGACCTAGTGTCCATTTCTCATGAGCATAGCATATTTACAATCCTACAATTTTCAAGACCTTTTTTATGCCTAAAACCTAGCATAAATATATTTTCACTAGCATTGTTGAAACTACTATCTACTCTTTTCTTGAATCCAATGTAATCCTTAATCACATTGTACTTTTAAAACCTGCCATTCTTTATAATATGTCACTATATTTATGCCAAGAAATCTAGCATAAATCCATGCTATAAACTTTGTCAAGGAAATTATGCTATAGTGTGAATCTTTCTGCAGTCTATCTTCGATTTTCACTATCATCGAAGCTATGTTACAACCAGTTGCATGACTCATGCTGTGGCCTGCTGATCTATTTTATGTTGTAGTCTATTTTCTACTTTATGCTGCAAATTACTCCCCTATTTTACACTATAGTCTATTATTCATTTTACATTGGATCCTAACTTGTTATTTATTTTATGCTATAACCAATTCTCTATTTTATGTTGTATCCTACTCACTATCTTACATTGCATCCAATCTCTTATCTTTTGATCTAAGCCATAGTTGTTAATTACAGTGAAGCTTTTTCTCAGCACCTCATCATTTATGCTCTTTACTTAAACCATTTTGCCACAAAACATAGCAAATATGGGTAGCAATCAAGATTTTCCCAATATCCATGATCCAAAAGACCCTACTATAGTTGAGTGTTGCTAGTACCTTAGGCATCTAGCTTGAAGGCTTGCACATGCAGATATCAATGAGGGTTAGTACAACTTTATTTGTGCCAAGATACAAGTTAGTTTATACATTCCATGAAAATAGTTAGACTCAAAATGTAAGTTCAAGCTAGTTCATAGAAATGGGAAAGAATACATTCCTTCTTCCTATGACTACATAGAACTCACAGAATTCTACATACATATGTCAGCTCAAAATGTAAGTTCAAGCTAGTGATGAAGAGAGTTTGGGGTAAGATTAAGAAGATCTAGATGAAATAGGAGGATATTATGAAACTAATTCTCACTTGGAAGATTGTTTACAACAATTGATTCCTAATTCTTCCATGACCAACCCATTACATCCTACTTGTGTGGTGACCTAGGTATCTTTTGTACCATCCCTGAATTAGGCCACCTAACCTACTTTCCAATTTACTCCTATATACATGTCGAAACCTTTTGTCTTGTAGGCCACAATAGTGTCCCAGCCTCTCGTAGTGCAGCCTCCACCAATAATTTCTTCTCTACTGCTACCTTTCATGATACTTGTTGGTCCCTCCTTGAGATCTCAAGTTCTATATGTTTCCCATGGCTCCTTTTTTTCCAATATTTTCCATATCCCTTAGCTCCCCTTGCAAACATCTTTTTCATTGTTTAATATCCCTGCAACTGTAACAACATGCCATGTTTCACTAATATTGCTACCTATTATGCAACCACATGTTGTTTAGCCATCAATGTTATGCAACCACATGCTGTTTAGACCACATGCTATTTAGCCATCAATGTAGTCTACTAGAGTGCTACAATGCATAGCCATCAATGTATTCTATTGGAGTGCTACAAAGCTTAGACCACATTCCATGTTTCATTAATACTGCTACCTATTATGCAACCACATGCTATTTGGCCATCAATCCAAAAGACCCATGGCCATATGAGTAAGCTTGTAGCAACTCATGATCCAAAAGATCATACTATAGTTTAGCATTGCTAGTACCTTAGGCATCTAGCTTGAGGACTTGCACATGCAGATATCAATGAGGGTCTGTACAACTTTATTTGTGCCAAGATACAAGTTGGTTTATACATTCCATGAAAGTAGTTAGACTCAAAATGTAAGTTCAAGCTAGTTCATAGAAATGGGAAAGAATACATTCCTTCTTCCTATGACTACATAGAACTTACAAAATTCCACATACATATGTTAGCTCAAAATGTAAGTTCAAGCTAGTGATGAAGAGAGTTTGGGGTAAGATTAAGAAGATCTAGATGAAATAGGAGGATATTATGAAACCGATTCTCACTTGGAAGATTGTTTACAACAATTGATTCCTAATTCTTCCATGAACAACCCATTACATCCTACTTTTGTGGTGACCTAGGTATCTTCTATACCATTCCTAGATTAGGCCACCTAACCTACTTTCCAATTTACTCCTATATAATGTCCTAGGCCATTAATAATGTCCTAGCCTCTCCTAGTGCAACCTCCACCAATAATTTCTTCTCTACTGCTACCTTTCATGATACCTATTGGTCCCTCCTCGAGATCTCAAGTTCTATATGTTTTCCATGGCTCCTTTCTTTCTAATATTTTCCATATCCCTTAGCTCCCCTTGTAAACATATTTTTCATTGTTTAATATCCTTGCAACTGTAAAAAAATGCCATGTTTCACTAATACTGCTACCTATTATGCAACCACATGTTGTTTAGCCATCAATGTAGTGTACTGGAGTGCTACAAAGCTTAGACCACATGCCATGTTTCACTAATACAGCTACCTATTATGCAACCACATGTTGTTTAGCCATCAATCCAAAAGGCCCATGACCATATGAGTAAGCTTGTAGCAACCCATGATCCAAAAGACCCTACTATAGTTGAGCATTGCTAGTACCTTAGGCATCTAGCTTGAAGACCTGTACATGTAGATATTAATGAGGGTTAGTACAACTTTATTTGTGCCAAGATACAAGTTGGTTTATACATTCCATGAAAGTAGTTAGACTCAAAATGTAAGTTCAAGCTAGTTCATAGAAATGGGAAAGAATACATTCCTTCTTCCTATGACTACATAGAACTCACAGAATTCTACATACATATGTCAGCTTAAAATGTAAGTTCGAGATAGTGATGAAGAGAGTTTGGGGTAAGATTAAGAAGATCTAGATGAAGTAGGAGAATATTATGAAACCGATTCTCACTTGGAAGATTGTTTACAACAATTGATTCCTAATTCTTCCATGACCAACCCATTACATCCTACTTTTGTGGTGACCCAGGTATCTTTTGTACCATCCCTAAATTAGACCACCTAACCTACTTTCCAATTTACTCCTATATTCATGTCAAAACCTTTTGTCTTATAGGCCACAATAGTGTCCCAGCCTTTCCTAGTGTAGCCTCCACCAATAATTTCTTCTCTACTACTACCTTTCATGATACCTATTAGTCCCTCAAGATCTCAAGTTCTATATGTTTTTCATGGCTCCTTTTTTCCCAATATTTTTCATATTCCTTAGCTCCCCTTGCAAACATATTTTTTATTGTTTAATATCCATACAACTGTAACAACATGCCATGTTTCACTAATACTACTACCTATTATGCAACCACATGCTGTTTAGCCATCAATGTTATGCAACCACATGTTGTTTAGCCATCAATGTAGTCTACTAGACTGCTACAAAGCTTAGCCATCAATGTAGTCTACTAGAGTGCTACAAAGCTTAGAACACATGCCATGTTTGATTAATACTGCTACCTATTATGCAACCACATGTTTTTTAGCCATCAATCCAAAAGACCCATGACCATATGAGTAAGCTTGTAGCAACCCATGATCCAAAAGATCCTACTATAGTTGAGCATTAATAGTACCTTAGGCATCTAGTTTAAAGGCCTGCACATGTAGATATCAATAAGGGTTAGTACAACTTTATTTGTGCCAAGATACAAGTTGGTTTATACAGTCCATGCAAATAGTTAGACTTAAAATGTAAGTTCAAGCTAGTTCGTAGAATTGGGAAAGAATACATTCCTTCTTCCTATGACTACATAGAACTCACAGAATTCTACATACATATGTTAGCTCAAAATGTAAGTTCAAGCTAGTGATGAAGAGAGTTTAGGGTAAGATTAAGAAGATCGAGATGAAATAGGAGGATAATTCTCACTTGGAAGATTGTTTACAATAATTGATTCCTAATTCTTCCATGACCAACCCATTACATCTTACTTTTGTGGTGACCCAAGTATCTCCTGTACCATCACTAAATTAGGCCAGCTAACCCACTTTCCAATTTACTCCTATATTCATGTCGAAACCTTTTGTCTTGTAGGCCACAATAGTGTCCCAGCCTCTCCTAGTGCAGCCTCCACCAATAATTTCTTCTCTACTATGACCTTTCATGATACCTATTGGTCCCTCCTTGAGATCTCAATTTCTATATGTTTCCCATGGCTCCTTTCTTTCTAATATTTTCCATATCCCTTAGCTCCCCTTGAAAACATCTTTTTCATTGTTTAATATCCCTGCAATTGTAACAACATGTCATGTTTCACTAATACTACTACCTATTATGCAACCACATGCTGTTTAGCCATCAATGTTATGCAACCACATGTAGTTTAGACCACATGCTATTTTTTCATCAATGTAGTCTACTAGAGTGCTACAAATCTTAGCCATCAATGTAGTCTACTGGAGTGCTACAAAGCTTAGACCACATGCCATGTTTCACTAATACTGCTACCTATTATGCAACCACATGTTGTTAGGCATCAATCCAAAAGACCCATGGCCATATGAGTAAGCTTGTAGCAACTCATGATCCAAAAGATCCTACTATAGTTTAGCATTGCTAGTACCTTAGGCATCTAGCTTGAGGACTTGCACATGCAGATATCAATGAGGGTCAGTACAACTTTATTTGTGCCAAGATACAAGTTGGTTTATACATTCCATGAAAATAGTTAGACTCAAAATGTAAGTTCAAGCTAGTTCATAGAAATGGGAAAGAATACATTATTTCTTCCTATGACTACATAGAACTCACAAAATTCTACATACATATGTTAGCTCAAAATGTAAGTTCAAGCTAGTGATGAAGAGAGTTTGGGGTAAGATTAAGAAGATCTAGATGAAATAGGAGGATATTATGAAACTGATTCTCACTTGGAAGATTGTTTACAACAATTGATTTCTAATTCTTCCATGAACAACCCATTACATCCTAATTTTGTGGTGACCTAGGTATCTTCTGTAGCATCACTAAATTAGGCCACCTAACCTACTTTCCAATTTACTCCTATATTCATGTCAAAACCTTTTGTCTTGTAGGCCATAATAATGTCCTAGCCTCTCCTAGTGCAACCTCCACCAATAATTTCTTCTCTACTACTACCTTTCATGATACCTATTGGTCCCTCCTTGAGATCTCAAGTTCTATATGTTTTCCATGGCTCCTTTCTTTCTAATATTTTCCATATCCCTTAGCTCCCCTTGCAAACATCTTTTTCATTGTTTAATATCCTTGCAACTATAACAACATGCCATGTTTCACTAATACTGCTACCTATTATGCAACCACATGCTGTTTAGCCATCAATGTAGTCTACTAGAGTGCTCCAAAGCTTAGAACAAGCTTTTCAAATGATTCAAAACTTGTCTGATGAGTTGCAAAAGTTTAAGACAAACATTACCTAAACTATGAAAGTGATGGATTTTTACCAAGATGATCCCATCAGCCCCTATGTACCATAGATAATGCTACCTATAAGCATTCCCATCCCGCACTTCACCAAATATAATGGTGAAGGAGATGTTAATGCCCATATTATCACTTTTCATTCTAAGTGTCTTCTACTACAAGCTTGGCCTCATACTATGTTGCAAAATTTCCCCATGTCCTTGGTAGGAAAGAATTTAGATTGGTATAGGACAATGCTGAGAGGTTCTATCTCCTCACTTGATGATCTAATCACTTAATTTATTAATCACTTTAAATATAAGCTAAGGCGAAATACAACCTTGGACCAACTCATGAAAGTAAGGTAGGGGCCCCTTGAGCTAGTCCAAAAATTCAATCAAAGGTGAAATGCTACTTTAAATGAAATTTCAAAACCCATCTTTGAGATCCATTTGTTAGCCATTTTTAAAGGAGCTATCAATGATTTTATCAAGTCAATACTCTATTACTTAGATTTGCTATGAGTAAGCCAAGCCTTGTCATAAATTAAGAATATTAAGGAGGCTTTTGAAGGTAGAAATGATCTAGCTTATGTGGCCTACAAAAACTAACACATGAAGAGGGATAGGAATAAAACTAAACAAGCACAGGTAATTATAGCAACTATAGTAAAAGAAACGAAACAAGTAGAGGGACAAAAGTCATCACAAGATAACACATCTTTTGTCCCATCTTAGAAATCTACATCAAATACTTTTAACCAGTAAAACCTAACTTTGAATATAAGGATCAATCCAAGTGCACGAAGATACCAATAAAACCCTCTAAACTTCTTGAATAGTTTATTAAGAACAATTGTATCCAACATAAACAAAAATTTGATAATGCTTGTAAGAGGCATGATTGTCTTTGTGGGATCATCAAAGATCAAACTGTAGTAACCAAAGATGATTCTCAAGTACCAAAATACTTTCATCTTGATACGTTTTGTCACTGTCATCAACTACTTGGTCATGAGAATAATTTTTGTTTAGCCTTGAAAGATGATCTCCTAAAGATGATCGATGGTGAAAAACTAGTCTTACACTTATCTAATCTTGTGAGGTCCCAAAGTTAATTAATGCATGTGTATAAGGATCTCCTTTATGCCATTAATAACTCCTATACAATAAACCTTCAATATTTCTAATAAGCCTAAATGCCCCAGGGAGTCGTTCATGACTAAGGTGCCTTCCTATGATCACAAGACTTCAACATCATTTGGTGCAAAAACCTATTTTGTTATAAGAGTGTCACCACCAAAAACTCCCGAAGAACCATTCATTATCATGGTTTTTCCACCATCTGTGAGTAAGCCTGTGGCAACCCATGACCAATGTTCACATATTATGGCCCATACCTCAATGCCGTTCCCACCAACTATTAAGAATGTACCATTGAAATAGCAACAAAAACTTTTCATTACCAAGCCACCAACTAAAATCATCAAAAAGAACCAACCATAAAAAGTTTGAAAGGAGGTTGATCCAGTAAAGCTCTACCAATATCATTCATACTCACAAACTCCAGTACCTAAGCTGCATTGACCAATCAACTAAAAGAGAACTTCAAAGTAGATATAAATAAGGGATTCAAGTAGTAGATCTTAAAACATAAGCTAAAACTTCAAGGCTAGATGGAGGAAGTCAAGGCTACCAAAGTTGAAAAATCACATGCCAACAAAAAAATACTTTCTTACGGTCATGGAATAGGTCAAGCTCTCCCTAAAACAAAAGAATATATCACTAAGTGTATACAACTTAGTCATGATCTTCCTTGCTCACAGAATAGCATTGGTTAAGATGTTGATCTTAATCCCCATGAGTGAAAGAATGCCTATTAGTGAGAAGCCCATCCATTCTATCATTGTGCCACCTCTCCTTAGAGAAAGAGAAAGTCATACCACACTAACCTTTTGTAATCGTGAGGTTAAAACCAATTCCCAAAATGATGAAGTATTGTGTGCTCCTCTCTTTATTACTGTATGCATTGGCTAGTATAAAGATCATTACATTCACATTGAGGATGGTGTAGCAAAAAATGTAATCACTTTATCTATCATTGAATGCTTAAGTTTAGCCAATAACATTTAGGATATGTCTCCTTCAACTCTTAAATCCTTCAAAAAATCATGGGTAGTAGTATGAGGATTAATTTTGCTAGATTTTATTATCGAGGAGTGATTTTTCACATTTTTTGACTTTTTGGTGGTTGAGGAAATACTTGGCTTTAACTTGTTCCTAGGAAGGCCTTGGTTAGTAGGGTTGTGAGTAGTCTCATTTTCCATATACTAGGAGATTCACCTACCTTATTAAGGTGGTAAAATAGTGATTCATGGAACAACATGTTCCTCCAATTAGTTAATAATGTGGACATTGAACAAGTATCAAAGGTGGAGTTTCAAGAAAAATTTCCTATCACTAACAATGAATTTGATATTAGAAGCAGGATCAACAATACTAAAACTATTAGGTGAGGGCTAGGAACAATTTCCATTTAACATCATGAGTGAAGGAGATGGTGAATAATGAATTGTGCAAAAGAGCTCCATGAGCTTCTTGATCCATTAAGGATTAGGAAATAACTTCACAATTGACACTTCCTGTAATGTCTCGTCCCTTGTTAAGGGTAGAAACATATTGTAAAAATGTAATTAATCTTCAAATGAAGGGGTATCTCATTATAAGGAGTTACAATTATTTATGTATCCCTTGGGAATGGGTTTAACCTATGCCATTTAAGGTTGGTTTTAGAGGTCATGTCGGCATGGGGTCGTGGAGCCTAGAAAGGTAAGTGACAGGAGCTAGGTGAAGCAGGACAAGAAGGGACTAATCACCTCTTTGGTTGGATAGCCAAACTATGGTGGCAGTGCCAAATTGCCTCTAAGACTTATGTGGCATGGATAGCTAACCTAGAGGGAATTATAGTACTCTCTCTTATTAATAAATTATTTTTTGTTTTTCTTTCCTATTCCAAGTACCAATTATTCATTTACTAGTTAATTCATTTATTAAGTATTTTATGATATTTCCATTATAATGCTTACAAATATGATGATGCAATGGATTAAGTGACGAATGATCATGTTTTTACTTCATCCAGAAATGGGATGTCATATTTGGTATTGGAGCAAACCACGATTCAAGAGCCAAAGTGGAAGAAAATATTATTTTATTGTTATTATAAGAAATAGAAGTACATCCAAGTAGAATACATGTAAGGAAAGAAGTAGTAGAAAGGGAAGAAGTGAAACATAGAAATTGGAAAGATGCAAAATAAAGAAAAATAAGAAGCATAATAGTGGTTAGTCATTTTTCTAGAACACATTAAGGAGATCTTAAACTATCTTCAATTGTGCTTCCCATTCTTCATCAGTGGCATCATTTTTACATCCCACCAAGCTGCCACACAATTGCTTCATGTACTTATTGTAACTCTTTGCTACAATCACTACCTTCTCCTTCTTTTTCAATTGGGTCTCCAACACATTCATTTGAAAAATTGATCTTCCATGTCATTTTCCACTCTTTTCCTTTCCTTTGCACACACAAAACAAGTTTCAAATTATAAAATTATGAAAAAGAAGATCAAATGAAAGAAAGGAAAAGAAGAGCAAAAATACTCACTCACAACCAATTAGTTTCCACTTGAAGGCACTCATGCATCAACAGATGCTAAGCAAGACATGTCACACTCTTTAACTCTTCTAGAAGTTGCTCTAAATTTTGGACAACCTTTGGAGCATCTTTAGGAATTGGATGAAAAGATGATGGAACACTAGTTCGTATCCATTCATAATCCTTCTTGAAGTTACATGATCAAGAGTCTCGTATGTGGAAGATATCTTACGAATGGAGTAAGGAATATTCTTTGTAATTTGTTGACCCCTATGCCAAAAAATAATGAGTTCTTCCTTAGTAGCTATCATCATATATTCGAGTGAGTAAGGAAACTTGAGATAGAGATGAAAGGAGTCACTGGAATGGACCTAACAACTAATGTTTACATCGCTTGTAGTAAGGAGCCCCTTACAAGGATTGCATGAGTAAAGGGGGTAACATGTGTAAATTCCACATGAGATGATCTATATGAAGGGGTGGAAACTAGAGGAGTGAAGGTTTGTTTAGCACCAGCACTTACAGTATCATCTCTTCTCATTTCTTGTATTAAGTACCTTCGACTTAGAGACATTTGCAACACAAAATGTCAACATCATACAAGAATGAAAAAGGGAAGTATTCAAACCTTAAAATAATTAAAACTTACCTTTGGTTCCTTTCCCTTATTCTATCTTGTATCTTATTGTTGGGCTTATTGTTGGATTTGTTGTTGGCCTTTTTGTCTTGGGTTTTTAGAACCTTGCCTAGTATGTTGCCTCTATAAAAATAATTTATTAGAAAAGCAAGTAAAATAATAAACTATGTTATTATATATAACTTGGAGCTAGTAAGCGTGATTTGTTGTTAATGTTGAATCCTTCCAAAGGTTGAAGCACCTTTAACAGATGAAGTACCTTAAGCATCTTTAGTTTGTGCACCTTTAGTCTATGCACTATGGATTGGTTCATTCTATATCCCAGATTGCATTGTCAAATACTTAAAATTATATAAGTAATAATAACAATTCAATATATATATACCTTGCTACTTCCCTCTTGATTTCTAGCTTACTACAAAACCATATGACCTTTCTTGCCACCCTCAATCTTACTCTTTATAATACTATCCTCTAAGAAATTTTGGACGTAAACTAGGATTGTATCAACTAAAGAGTTTGGTTGAAGGACTATAACTAAAATTAAACACATGACAAAGGGTACGCAACATATGGTATATGGATTACTAGGATTTTCTTTGGTAGTAGTAGCTCCATTCATGACATTGTAGAAAGTAGAAAAACAAGACAACGACCAATCATAAACTTTGCCAGTTATGGCACCATGAAGTATATATATGGAAAAAGTAGTAACATGAGACTGTTATTGATGCCACAGAAATGTACTATGGATGAATTGACATAATTCAAAGTGAATTTCATTAATAAAATCTCCACAAAGAAATTAGCTTTTGCTGACAACAGAATCAATAACATAATCAGATAATTCTTTTTGGATAAATAATTTAGATTTAGGGGAGAAAATAAATGGAATTAAAGGATCCTCCCCAAGGTGAAAACCTGAGGCAAACCATTATTGACCTAAAAAATAATTGGGAAGTGGTGCTTATGTTGTTATTATAAAAATTACACCATTGAATGATTAAGTCTTTACACTTTTTTGCCTTGAAAATAGGGAAGATAGGTAATTCAAATAATGGTGAAGTTGTAATATATTAAAACTCCTTCTTTCCATGTAAATCATGCAAATTATTAGAAGTAGTAACTACACTATTTTGATGAAAAATAATGGACACCAATTTTAAGCTACCTAGAGCTGAAGTAGGAGCCTAAGTAGTACGCTTTGGAGCCACAATGATGATGGTTAAAATATTTTGTGTTGATGAAAAAAATATTCAAGCTTCTCCACTGATGGAATCCTTCAATCTTCTATTGATATTGAACTATGATGGGCAAATTCTTTCTTCTCTTATGTATTTATAAAATAATAGCAAGAATCTTGGCAAGAGTAAAGAGGAAGTATTGACTTATGTTAATTAATGATTTAATAAATTTAACACTTAATTTTTTATGATTTTGGGGTTTATAGATCCACCAAAATGGAATTATCACTAGCTCAATGCATAGTGCTCTCTGAAATGATTACAACGGTACCAATTTCGTCAAAATCTACCTTACAGTTTAGGAGATATGGTGTTTCTCGAGTTAAATGTAGTTGAAATTAAAAAAGTATTTTTTAAAATATTAGATTTAATATTTATTTATGAAAAAAATCCTTTAAAAGGGATATGGTAGACCTACTATGCTATTTCACAACAAGACCCACAGGCTTCGTTGGCAGTGACCTGGCCGACCAACGATTGATGGTAGTTGGGCCTGCCATGCCATTACATGATAGGGCCACAAGGCTTGGTTGCACAATGTCATGGCTGGCCCTAAGGGATGGGAAAAAATGGACCACATAGAGACCACCTCTCATGATACATTCTGCATGTCTTACTGCTCTCTTGTGTTGCCTCTTGGACATGTCGTCGACTCTTGTGTTGTCCTCCTATGCATTCCACCATGTTTTCCTTCTTGTGCTGCCATAAGCACTATCATTGCTTGTACACATCCTTAGTAGTCTCCTTAATGTCCCATGAACATTGTTAGTGCTATGGATCATAGGCACCCATCATGCTCCATGGGCACCAATAATGTTATTGATCACAAGCACCCTTGGTGCTCTGTGGCACTAATGATGATGATAATCATAGGCATCCTTGACACCCTCCTAGTGTTGTTGATCACAAGCATCCCCTAGTGTCCTCCAAGGCTACCAATAATCTAGAAATTGTGCATAGTGTTGGCCACATAGTTCCTATTTTGGGCAATTTAGGCCTTGAAAAGAACTACACAAATCCCAGAGAGGGTTGTGCAAACCTTAGAAAGACACCGCACAAGCTTGGGCTTCATCGCCTAGTGCAGCTCCCTTCCTTGCAAACTTTGCACTACCATCATCAACACTTGTTTCCACTGCTGTGTTGCTTCTTGCACATTCCTTTTGGCATGTTGTTACCATTTTCTATGTTTCCTACCTCATCACCATCCTTGTCTAGTAGCCTTCCTTGCCTTCAGTGATAGAAAATTATTTTTCATCAATTAACAAGAAATTTAAATTTTTTGGCAATTAATTAATGAAAATTTCAACTAATGAGAAATTCAAAATTCCCATCGTTGACACATTGATTTAAATAAAAATTGCACACAAATAATTTTCAAAAATTGAATTTGACACCCTAGTAAGAACAAGAATAAAAATTTCATAATTAAGTGCACTCAACCTAGAGTAGAACTACGATGGGTGACCTCTCAAGAAGTCTCAAATATCATGTAAGTTTTTGGCAAACTTAATATGACCATAATTTTTGAATCTGTAGTCAATTTTCAACAAAAAGAATTCAATTCTAATAGAATTGAATATTCCATATGTAATGAAATGATCATATTTTTTAGACAATATAAAATTACCTTTTAATCTATTATTTAAGGTCCCGAAACAATTAGGACTCTTTGGATAGGTAGAAATTTAGAATAGTTTCAACCTCTTCTACAACTGATTAACTATTTCGAGGCTCATAAAAAGTGGCCATAGAGGCCAAGGATTGCCAACACACCTAATTTCTTCAACTTACTAATGTCAAAAACCTGAAGAATACATTGGAGAGTGATGGAGATCCAAGTCAATGATCAGATGAATGTCATTGAGGATCAAATTAATGAGACTAGGGGTGTTTATGTAGAGCTTCATGAGTCTATTTAAGGGTTTTGGATAAAGATGTAGAATATTTCTAAAGAAATTAAGAAATTTTCCTAGAGTTTAGAGGATAAATGGTTAGATGTGCAAGGAAAGATGGATTTCTTTATAGAATCCATCAAGCAATTAGCCTATCATCTCACTTAGCATTCAAATCCTAGCCACGTTCCACCTAGAGATCAACATCAAGATTAAGATCATCTTTTCCCTAGAGATCCACACAAAAACCAACCCTCACATGCTAGTCACTAGGATATCAATGTTCCTTCTTCAGGTCATAGAGTAGAAACCTAAGGTGAGGGATACAAGAATTGACATAATACACTAAGAGAATCGCTGACTCAAGTTCATGTCAAGAAAGTAAAATTGGACCATTATGATGGAGCCCTTGGATCCAGTGCCAATGCAAAAGATTATCTTAATACAATGAAAAATTACTTTGATATGCTAAATCTATCAAGTCAAGAACATTGAGAAGTTGTCTTCTTGTATTTAAGAGGACTTGTGATAACATGGTGGAATGGAATAAGATCTTAAGGTTTGATTACAAATTGGATTAATTTTTATCAAGATTTCGAACAAAAATTTGTACCCAAATATTTTCTTAAAGAGTGCAAAATGAGATTGTATTCCTTAAGATTAGGAAGATGATTAGCAGAAGATTACTACAATGAATTTTGTGACCTCTCTTGGTATGTAAGCCATTGGGATGAGGGAGAATTAGCTTCAAAGTTCATTGGTGGATTACATGCACAATTACATCCCCAGACATGAGCACATAATCCTCAAATAGTTGATGAATCATAAAGAATTGCTAAGGATTATGAAGAATCAAATCAAGTACAAATGACCCTTGGATAAACAACCCTTTGATAAGTAATGGTAGAAGAAACACCAATGAAAAGAGCTTGATTAGGGTCTAGATGTTTTGTTTGTGGTGAAGATCATTTCAAATGAGATTGTCCAAAATTACGAGCAAAGGTACAAATGTCCCATCAAATCAAGAATTAAAAACCCAACCCAAACATGAAAAAATGAAAAATCTCAACCACCACCACAGTCATGAAGAAGATGCCTACATCAACTAAATCAAGTTTGCATAAATTTCAACTTGCTTTACTGATTTTTGAAGGTTCAATTAAAGGTAAAAAAATTAAATTTCTGATCAATAGTGCTGTTAGTGATAACTTTACTTCTCCAAAGTTAATTAATTTATTAAAATTACGTTTACCTTCTAAGAAAATTATTAAGATATAACTTGTAGATGGAACAATCATGAATTAGCATACTAGGTACAATGAAATTACCTTTACTTTGCAAGACATGTCTTTTGTTGATGAATTCTTTGAATTTGAACTAGGTGATGTTGATGTGATTTTAGGAATGTATTTCATGCAAAAATTTGATATTAATACCCACTTTGGAACTTGTATTTTAATAGTCCCAACCATTGACTGAGTTAGGGTTCTAAAGGGGTAGGAACAATAAAGCAAATTTATACGATAACCATTAAGCAAGCCAAAAGATTAGTCAAAAAGGATGCTACGATGTTGGTTGTCAAAGTAACCCAACCTTAGAAACCTTTAGGTATTGATATTCCAAAGGAACTTGAGGAATATAAAGATTCAATATTTGGTGAAACTAGATAACTACCTCCAAAAATAATCGTTGAGAATGCTATTGATATTTTTATTGGTACACAACTTGTTTCAAAATCCCCTAATAGATTTTTCACTTCTAAATTAAGAGAATTGAAAGTACAATAAGATCAACTATTGGAAGAAGGGAAAATTTGACCTAGTGCATTACCTTGGGGTGCACTAGTCTTATTCATTAAAAAGAAAGATGGTAGGTTAAGATTGTGCATCGATTATAGGGCATTGAATAAAGTGAGAATTAAAAATACTTATCCTTTGCCTAGAGTCGATGATTTTTTTGATCCACTTATGAGCACACATTAATTTTCAAAGATTGATTTAAAATCATGTTATCACCAAATAAGGATTAAGGAGAAAGATATTAAGAAAACTACTTTTAGAACTATGTATGGATTATATAAATTTTTTGTGATGCCATTTGGATTAACTAATGCACTTGCAACATTGATGGCATTAATGAATAATATTTTTTGTGAATATCTTCATTAGTTTGTTATAGTATTTATGGATGATATACTTGTTTATTTTACGTCAAGAGAAGAACATGTCAAACATTTGAAAATTACAATGGAAATTATTAAAGAGCATCAGTTGAAAGCTAAATTAAGTAAATGTGAACTCTTTAAAGAAGAAGTCTATTATTTTGGCCATATAGTTTCTAAGAAAGGATTGCAAGTAGATCCAACAAAAATTAGTGCAATTTGGGATTGGCTTAAATTAAAAGATGGTATAACAGTTTATATTTTTATAGGCTTAGAAAGTTTTTATTGATGTTTTATTAAAGATCATTCTACTTTAGTAGCCCCCTTGAGTGACCTTTTGTAGGAAGAACATGTGTTCAAGTTTATTGAAAAATGCAGGGAAGTTTTCCCTAGATCAAAGATGCTACTCACAATAGCACCTATTTTGAGAATTTAGAATGAAGAATTACCATTTGAAGTATTGATGAATGCCAATGGAATAGGAATCATTGCAGTTCTTTCACAAGAAGATAAAGTGATATGTTATGAATCCTGTAAATTATGAGGAGTTGAGGTAAATTACTCAACCCATGATTTAGAATTACTAGAAATTGTTCATGCTTTGAAAGTTTGAAGAAATTATCTTTGTGGAAAAAGGTTTGTACTAAAAACATATCATAAAAGTTTAGAATATTTGCATAGAGAACCTATTTTGAATACTTGTCAATGGTGATGGGTAGAATTATTGGCTGAATATGATTTTGAAATCAAATATATTCTCNGGTAGAATTATTGGCTGAATATGATTTTGAAATCAAATATATTCTTAGTAAACAAAATATGGTAGCCAATGCTCTTAGTCAAATGTGGAACTTGATGATATGTGTTGTAACAACCTGTATGGAAGAAGAAATTAAGATATAAATAAAAGAAGATCCTTATGTTAAGAAGATTTTAACTAATATTCCATTTGAGCCTCGATATCAACTTGCCCTAATAGTTTATTATTGAAAGGATAAAGAGCGTGCATACTAGAAGGAAACTGGATACTAAAGTTATTTTGTGAAGCACATGAAGTACCATATGCAAGACACCCACGTTATATTAGGACTTATATGATGTTACAAAAATCTTATTTCTAGCCTAGAATAAAGAATGATGTGTCCTCATACATTAAAAAATTGTCCAACATGCCAAAGAATAAAAGCTAAACAAAAGAAACCTAGTGGATTATTACAGCCTTTGGATGTTCCAACTTGGAAATGGACAGATGTTACCATGAATTTCATTGTGGGATTACCAATAATCAAAAAGGTAAATGACTTCATTTTGGTAGTGGTTGATCATCTATCAAAGATGACACATTTTATAGCTTTGAAATCTATAAACATAGCCAAAAAAGTAGTCCAAAAATTCATACAAGAAATATTTCAATTACATGGATGTCCAAAATCTATCACCTCGGACCAAGATTCCAAGTTCATATCTTAATTCTGGAAAAATTTCTTCAAAAAGCTTGGAACCTAATTGAAGTTTAGCACAACTAGCCACCTAGAGATTAATGGGAAAACTAAATGTGTGAATAGAATATTAGAAGATATTCTACAAAGCTATGGAAGGAGTAGACCAAAAACTTGGGAGAATTATTTGCACCTAGAAGAATTCACTTATAACAAAAATTATCAAGGTTCCATACATCAAACACCATTTGAAGTAGTATATGGACAAAACTATCGTACACCACTAACCTGGTTAGATCCAACCGGAAGAATGGAATGGAAGGAAGAAGAAATGAAAATAATGGAAAAAATCGTTACAAGAGTTAAAAAAAATCTACAAGTTGCCCAAGATAAAAATAAGGGATATGCAAATCAACATCAGCTTAAGAGAGAGTTCCAAGTGGAAGAGAAAGTATTATTAAGAGTAAAACCTACTAGGTGATGAGCGATGAGGTACCCCTATGCCCAACCATTACGAATCACAGAGCATTCATGCATGATCTGGTCAAATTCCATGGACTTTATAGTTTCCAGTGCACTAGTCTTTTAGGCAGTGAATCTTTCCCTAAGGTCATTCATTATCTTCTCAACTACACTTGTGAAGCACATGGTATGGTTAAGTGTAATTGAGGTATACAATTTTTATAGTTTTATGTTTTATAGTCTTGGTGCTTGAATAGAGTTAAAGACAAGGTAATTTAATAGCTAATTCAATGTAACTAATCTATTGGACTCTAGCTAATTATAACATAAGTATCTAGTCCCACTTTCCATACACATCCTGAACCCACGTATGCACTATTGGGTTATTAAGCACTACGCTACTAGGCATACCAAGCAATAATGTTGCTGGGATTACCAAGTGAATACATGTTATGCTTGAAGTAGTTGTACTTATGTATTTAATCTATCTAGCTTATCTTGCTCAATTATTTTAATTAGCTTAATTATTGGAAAACATTGAATAAGTAATTGAAAACATTAAATGCATAAATGAAATATTTAATCTATCCAGAATGCTGCAAGGTTTATCAGAAAGCTTGTCTTTATTGCTACACACACTGTTGTGCTTAGGTACAACAATGCTCAAATAAAGATATATACACTCAATGACTCCTACTATAGGCACTTGAGAAAAATATTCTAACTTTTGAATAGACAAACTGTAAAAGCTCTACTACTACTATGAGAATTAATGCCATAAAAATGCAGCTAGTGGCTCATATTTATAGACCAAGATAGATCCCTGCGTCGATGGGACCATGTTGACATGATTGACTACATTGATGGGGCCTAGTTGACGAGGCCTCGTTGACACAATAGACTATGTTGATAGGGCCTTGTCGACATGACAAACCAAAACTCATCATACCCCCACAAATAAATGAAAACTTGTCCTCGAGTTCTTTACAAAATTGAGAAGATATGGAATTATTGACTGACTTTGGTGTAACAAAACAAGAAAAGATAAAATGGACATACCAATTGAGTGCCTAGTGTATGGATTAACACATTACAAAAATTACGGTGTTGATGACAAAAAATTGAACACCATGACATGATTCTTCAAAATTGGATAGCACATTCTTTAATGGTGTGAAGTTTATGGAGAAGGTTAGATAGTCCCATGTGGTGGTGGCTCTTGAGGTTTTGAAGGACCTTCACTAGCTTCAGGTAGGTGTGGTGGCAGAGGCAATTGTGGCTATCCTGTTGCTGCTGCTACTTCAGGTGAAAGGCGAAAAGCATCCAATAATGCCTTCATTTTCTCTTCTTTACTCCTGGGATTGTTCATGGTCCATGTAGCTTCACCGATGTGGGCTAGGGTTGGAACATCATAAGAACAAAACAAAATGGGAAAGAGCTCCTTCACATTAACAAACTAGGCCACGAATTGCTAGCGCTCAATGTCAAATGCTTAAAGTGTGTCCTCTTGCAGCTGATAGTCATTCATTCTTTTGGTCAAGTTCTCTATGATTGATCTTTGGTTAGTGAATTCTCCTTGAGAACCTTGAGTTTAGCATTCATAACTACAAGCTTTTTCTTGGTGTCTTTATGGGTCTTGAACTCGACCTCATACAACAAGTATGAGCTAGCCACTTCTTTTCAAGTTTAGACTGCTACCATCTAGTAGTCAGCATTACCAGGTTTTCATAACAGTGATTGGATAGCTCCATGTACTCCTTCATCTCTTCAATTTGCAACTCTTTCATTCAAATTTCTACCTTATTGTAAGAATCAATCCCATTGATGATGGGTTGCCACAATTTTCTGCCTTCTTGGAGTTGCTAGAGGCCCTCATTAACTTTTTTCTTTGCTAGTTTGATATGCTTTTCATTTACCTCATTTTGTAGGCCAACTTGGTCTCTATAATGATTTTTAACTTTCTCAAATTTGATAGCCTCGTCCTTCTAGGCAACAATCTCAATAGCTAACTTTTGGCGTAAGGCGTAGACCTCCTCTATGGAGAGGTTATGATTCTCCATTGCCAATCTCCTCAGTTCAATGTTTGCCTAAGTGAGTTGCTCCTACTATTAATGGATAAATTCTTATAACTATTATTTTTATGCATCAACGTTCTGTAGGTAATGGTTTTCTACGATCAAGAATTCATTTTCTTGGCACGTTTGCATCAAGTCCTTCCATATTACATGAGTTTATGATTTTTCTATTGACTAATTAAAGAGCACCATTACCATTTCTCCCTCAACCCACATAAGCTATTGAAAAGCTTCATCTTATGTCAATGCAGGGTTGATAAGAGTAGGGCTAGTAATTCAGGCACGTAATTCAACAACTTTTATAGCCAAGTGTTGATTATGTGCTTGAGCTATTTCAAGTTGCCCTTTCAAGATGAGGCACTTACCCTTTACCTCTAGTAGCTCTGACTAGGTTGTAGTGATGGTATATGGAAAATCAAAGATATCTAGAATTGGTTATCTAGTTTCCATTAGTCAGTCCAATAGTTCTTCATGCTGGGCAACACTTAATCTTCCACTGATTATCCCTACGGACACCTACACATCTCTTAGTGCAAAAAAATCTAGTTCAGGCACTGTAGATGCATTTAATGCCTCAGTGACTCGATTAGCAATGATCTTTGCAGCTATCTCTTACCCCTGGTGCTGCATCACCAATATACTTACCTTCTCACCTTCCTCCAAGTGCATTGAAAAGGAAGTGGCATTCCCAGAGATTTTTGGGAATAGATGGTGCTGAGAGAGAGACACCGTCATCTCTCAGGAACTTTGATTTGACCTTGTAGGAAATTGCATTCGTTGGGTAGACATCATTGATCCACCTCCCTCCTTTTGGCTAATTGTACAAGGCACTTCTCTAAGGTGACTCATGGTTGGTTTGTACACAGATGGATCTTCACCACTAGTTCCTGCTTACTGTTCTAAAAATTTTTGTATGTGTTCAACTATAGTGTGAGCCTCCGATGTTTGCTCATGAGTAGCTGGTGGAGGTGGATGTTGCTACTCCTCTTTCGTGATCATGGAAAGCATCTTATCCTTCATCATCTCAGCCCACAAAGCACTAGGAGCATACCTAAGTATATTATTTGTGCAGCAGACTATCCTTGGCTTTTGCATAGCTTTTTGATCAAGCAGGGGAAGGGCAAGGTCTTTCTTCCATGTTCATTCTCCTTGAAGCATTTTTCTATCTCTAGATAAATTAGTTATGGAAGATTTGCTGGAAATTTTTTGCTTAGAGTAGTGCATTCTTAGGCAGAGAAGGTTGTCACCTTACTGGGCCTCATCATTATATTGAGATGGTAGGCTGCTATCTTAAAATAGACTGGCTTCACTAGTTTGAGCATGTCAAACTCCTTGCGGTTAATCCCATAACACCATTGTGTCCACTCCTTTGCTCTAGGATCACCTTGTGTTGACAACTCTGACAACTATGTTCCTATGTTTGGTAGCCCAAGGACCTATGCAATGGCCTCCATTAAGTAGGATGCTTGGATGTCCTTGATTTTCACAACAAATCTTGCTTTTCTATTATTCCATAAGAGATATGTTTCTCCCATGTACCACTCCTCACTCGAAGTGATGATTGGCCACATGGAAGAGGCTTGTAGTTGAGTTCTGACATCTTTTCGAGCCCATTCAAGGAATGGTTTGAAATTTAGTTCTTAGAGAATTGAGTGTTGGACCTCATAGCTTCCAATTATGTCGAGATAGGCTTGTGTGAGTGTGACTTCTAGTTTGGGTATAGGGCCTAGCACTTTGCCTCGCTATGAATGTTTAGATGTGGCTACCTCTTTGGAAATTTGTCAAATAGATTCCACCTCAGTCTCATCTCTGAGAGGTCCTATTGCATGGGTTACCTCAGCCTCTTCTTGGCCATGTTCTTGTTGGCCTCTTCCTCCTCTAGGTTGCTTCTCCTGTGGTTGTCATGGTCCCTCCTCTTGTGGTCTCTTCAATCTTAGTGCCATTTGTAATCACAAATAACAATAGATTAGTAATTATTATGTAACTTAGAATGACTAGAATACCTTGTCTCATGAGGGGGTTACATTTGGCTAAGGTGTGATTATGGCTGGATAGATTAAGTAGTTAATTATTAATTTAATCTTTGGTTTACTAAAGTTGTTGGAAGGGTTAAATTCTCAAAAATTAATGATTTAATAGCATTTATCACTTAATCCTTTAGGGGAGTTAGAAAAAGTTTCAAAAAAAATTATTGTCAAAACCTTGGGGTTTGCTAATCCCATGAATAAGAGCTTACCTCCAATAATTGAAGGATTGAAAAATGGGGTGATTTGAATAAATGGTGTGAGAGTTATAGGCTTGGGAAAGTTTTGGGCTTTGAAAATTACAAAAAATCCTTGGGCATTATGGACCAAATGTGAAAAATTTCTAAGTGTTTGGCAGTATTTATAGTATTTTTGTGCTATATCGATAGGGCCTCGTTGACGTAACTATTGACCATTGTTGACTTGGTCAAAACTTGAAATTTACAAAGAGATTTTTCATGAAATTAGGGTTAAATGAATGCCCAAACAACAACAAACATGATGAAAATATGAGAATAGAGTGTTGAAGTCCCAAAAATTAAGAAAATTAGGAAAAATGACAAAATGGGGTGGAACATGAGAGTTCAAAGAGCACAGAGTGGTGTGCACAATGGAATATGCAAAAGATAGGATTGTAATAATGCCTAAGGTAAGGAACTTAACTAACCAACCCAAGAGATACGCAAGTGGGTCCTCCCCATAGTAGGGATCTACCCTTGTTGTCCTTGCATAACCCCAACTAAGGAGTTTGTGGACCCCATAGTTGATTAAGGGTCATGAAAAGTTAAGAACAAACCAAAAAGAATCTATCCAAGAATTCCAACACGTCAAGCTAAGACATCAAGCATAACATAGAAACCAACAGTGAGGTGAGTTATGGCAACATAGATGGCTGACTAAGAAGGTGAGATGGAATCCCAAATTAAGGTTGTAAGAAGTCCCTTATGAAATATGTGTTTAAAATAACCTATGAATATCCATCCTTAGTCTAGACCAAAATTAGCCTCTTTTAGTGACTTCGCATCACGACTGCAAGACCGATTAACCCAGTCATGACACAAGAGTGCTCCCATAAAATAACAACTATTCCAAAAAGAGAAAAAAAAAAGGTACAAAGTGAGAGAGAGAGAGAGAGAGAGAGAGAGAGAGAGAGAGGGCCTTAATTAGAGGGGACCTTCAAGCATGGTTGCATGTCTTTCTAGTTCCATAACCAGCACTTGTATCCCATTTATTTGTCTAAGGGTTGTACTTTGAATTTCCATCATGTGTTTTTTTTTTGTAAAATGGGAATCACACCATGTAAAGACCTATTCATTTATTATATCTAAGGGGTGTGCTTTGAATTCCCATAAGTTTTATTTATTTTATTTTTCTTTTTTGGATGGGATCCACACCATTTAAAGACTTTATTTGTCTTCCTATTAGTGGTTGGGATAGAATGGTAAGAAGTTCATGAAAAACACCCAAGAACTTAAGTAAGAAAAAGAGTACAAGGAGTATTGAGTCCCCTTGAAGTCATACCCTCTACAAACCTTTGAATCTTTCCCAATTCTAGAACTACCAAGGTTACTAATTAATTAAAAGTTTCGTTAATGGAAGGGACCTCAAACTCCCAAAACAAGAAAAATCATAGAGTTTATTGGGTAGGCAGATGACGTAGACTCACTGCTTGTTCCATGAAAAATAAACAAGGTCATAGTTATTAGACATTAGAATTCAAAAATAGAAACCAGACATTAACAATCACAACATTAAACACAAACCATTATTAATAAACAACAACAGTGCCATTGTGTCCTATAGCAATAATGCACTTTATTAGCAAAGATAATGAAAAGTTACACTTAAATAAAATAAAATAAAATAAAGTAAAATATATAAGAAAGTGTAAAATAATCAAGAAAAGTTTAAAGGTACTAACGATGGTTCAAAATTGGGAAAAATTTAAAAATAAAAAATTTGTAAAATAAATAACTTGTAGAATCAAAAATGTGAAAAAAAAAAGTAGAAAAACTAAGAAGCCATATGGATCATTAGCATGGATGGCCATCTCCCCCATGAATGAGTTGGAAGGAGGAGATCTGAAAAATGGAACATGGTTGTCCATCCATCAAGGTGGTAGTTGCATTGGCTTATCTTGGCTCTAGGAAAGGTTTCACTTGTTGGATGTTGACCAACTGCTTTTCATTTGGGCTTTTAGGTTTGTAGATTAACATGGCCCTAGAGGGAAAGGTTTGATCAATTATATAAGGTCCCTCCCACAATGTTTGGAATTTTGTCTTCTAGGGCATGTGTGTGGGGTTCCAATAGAGAATCTTATCTCCTAGTTGAAATGTTACTTTTCATATTTTGAGGTCATGACATTGCTTGTTAAATGACTTATGCACCTTATTCAAAGATAGGGCCGTAAATTGATTTTCATCTATCACATTTAAGTTGATCAATCTTTCCTTTTGTGCTAGACTGAGGTTAAGATCTAGATCACAAGCTATTGAGAGTGTACAAAGCTTGGACTAGATCAAGAGCATTGGAAGGTTTTCATATACTAACTTGTAGGGAGAGAAGACAATATGGAGTTTTCATGTTGAGTAATAAGCCCAAAGGGCATTGTTGAGTTTGGTATCCCAATCTCTCCTATATTTTCTTATGATTCTTGTTAAGGTTTTTGTGATTTCCTGGTTAGTTACCTCTACTTGACCATTGGCTTGGGGTTGATAGGGTGTTGTTAATTTATGTTCAACCCCTAAGAGTTACATAAACTTTCTAAAAGTGGCACCTGTGAAATGAGTTCCATTGTCAAAAATTAGTGCATGTGGCATCCCAAACCTATTTAAAACATTTTGTTATATAAATCTAGTACCAGTTAATGATGTACAATTAGTATCGACTACTGCTTGTGCTCATTTGGTATAGTAGTCAATTACTACGATGATATACACCTTTCCATTGAACATGGGTCTGATGTAACCCATGAAGTCAATGCCCCATATGTCAAAAGGCTCCAATGGTTGAATCCACTGTTGTGAACCTTCCATTCGAGTAGTCATCCCACCATCTTGTGATAATGTTCACAAGATTGGACAAATTGATGGGCATCTGTAAAGATTATAGGCCAATAGTATCTTGCCATTAGGATTTTTATGGTTGTGCATCTCATTGCATAGTGGCCTCTACAAGGCCTTTCATGAGCATCTTGGAGAATACATAGTTGATCTTCATTAGGGACACACCAATGAATCAGGTGATCAACACACACCTTGTAGAGGTGTCCATTGATTTCTATGAATATTTGGCCTGATGAAGAAATTATTGCTTCTTTATAAAGTTAAGAACTTGTGGCATCTCCTAAGTGAGAAGATAGATGAGGATGTCATTGTACCATGTTATTTCTATGGGCATTTGATCATTTATTACTGCTGTAAAGAGGAGTTCATATGGAAACTACTTAGAGAGTGGGCTCTCCTCATCTTTATTATCCCATCTTGAGTGAGAGAGGTGATCAACGACCAAATTCTTAGTTTCTTTTCAATGTACCATTTTGAGATCGAATTCCTACAAAATCATGAGCCACCATATGATATGAGGGCTCATCGTTGGCTTGTTCATGATGAAGCAAATTGCACTGTGGTCTATGTGCACAAATACTTTATAGTCAAGCACATAGTGCCTAAACTTTTCAAGAGCATACACCACTACCATTAGTTACTTCTCCATGGTGGCATAATCTAATTATGCTCCCACAATGCTTTAGCTTGTGTAGTGGATGTAGTATGGTTATTTCTTATCATCCAACTATGTGAGCATAGCTCCCAATGTGTAGTTAGATGCATCCGTCATGATGCAGAAAGGTTTGGACTAGTCTAGTGCTTGTAGAATTAGTGTTTCTATGAGTTTCTCCTTTAAATATTGGAATGCTTATTTACATTTCTTGGTCCAAATGAAAGGTGCATCTTTCTTTGTAATCTCTACCAATGGTTTTTCAATCTTAGAGAAATTCTCTATGAATTGCTAATAGTAGCCGGTGTGTCCAAGAAATGATTGAACATATTTAATGGTTTCTAATTGCTAGGTTATTCCTTGGATGACCCTTATTTTCTTAGGGTCTACCTCAATCCCTTTTTGAATGATTCTATGCCCTAATATAATGCCTTCTTAGATCATGAGGTGGCTCTTTTACCAATTGAGTCACATATTTATTTTCACACATCTTGTTAGTACTTGCTCAAGGCAATCCAAGGCTTGCTCAAACATAGCTCCATAGGTGGGGAAGTCATCCATGAAGATTTCCATACCAGTACTGATCTACTACTAGAAGATGCTAAGGACTAGGCAGTGAAATGTTGCAGGGGCATTGCATAGACCAAATGGCATCTCACAATATGCAAAAGTCTCCTAGGGACTTATGAATGTTGTCTTGGCCTGATCTTCTAGTGTAATTTGGATTTGGTTATAGCCACTATAACCATCCAAGAAGCTATGATAGAAATACTTGGAGATAGTATCCAATACTTGGTTCACAAATGACAATGGAAAATGATCTTTAAATGTTATCATGTTTAATAGCCTAAAGTTGATGTAGACTCACCAGTTGCCACCTTCCTTTTGCAAAATTACGAGTGGGCTAACCCACTCGCTATAAACAATGGAATAGAAAAACCCTTCCTTGAGGAGTTAGTATATTTTCTCCTTGATGATCTACTTCAATTTAGGGTTGAACTATCTTTGCGGCTACCTTCTTGGCTTCATGGCCAAGTCGGTGTAGATGCGATGTTGACATATTCGTGGATTAATTCTAGTTAGCTCGAGATATGACCAAGTAAAGGTTGTTGGCCATTTGTTAACCACCTCTAATAGCCTTTGTTTTTATCTAGGAGTAAGTTTGACATTTATTATAATAAACTTACCATTGTTTAAGAGTGCATACTCCATGCTAGTTGGTAGAGTTTTCAACTCTAGGGGCTTCTACTTGAAGTTACCAGGGATTTCCAACTCTCCCCAATAGGTATAATCATTTTCATCATCAAAGAGTTGGTGATGAACTTGTTCAAGTTCATCCATGCCTTCAACATAAGCACATGTTAGGCTTTTAGTTGGTTCCATGCATAACGTGCTACTTTTTGAGTTACTTGTTAGCCACTAGATGCCCTCCTATTTTGTGGTTGTTGCATATAGACATTATTAAATATCTATTTCTTGTGCACACTAATTGCATGCTTTAATGTATTTACTTTTGATGGATAAAATGTTTTGCACACAACTACACCCATTATCACTGTATGCAATGCATGGAATATGCTTCTTCTCCAACCATCCAAATTCATTTTCCTTGGAGATTTCCAAGGAGAGTCCCTTATGTTCATTTGCACATTGACCATGCTTAACCAAGCTCTTCCAATAATGATAGGAAAGTCACCTTTGTAATTCTCAACCTTGATCACTAGAAAATCGGTAGGATAGGATCACCCACAAACTATGATCACAATGTCCTCTACTAACCCCAGAGGGACTGTAATTGACTAGTCTATAAATTCCAAATGAATGTTACTCTTCTTGAGAGGTGGTAGGTTCCAAGCTTTGTACATGTCATGGAAGATGAGGTTGACATCAGAACCAAAATCAAGAAGAGCCTTGCATGGCTCATGTCCAGTGATATGCAGGTAAATGAGTGGACTTCCTAGGTTAGATCATTTCATAGGAAGATGGCTAGCTTTGATCCAATCAGAAACAAAATGAGTTAACATCACCAAGCAGATTCAAGGTAGCGTTGGGTTTGAAGAACACTCAAAGGTATTTGATGTAGAGGATGAGGGTGTTGGAGATGCAGGGTGGCTAACCATAAGAGGTTGTGAGGGTTTAGGAGGACTATTGGGTTAGAAAAATGGTTATTTTTTGGATTGAATTTTTGAACCACATGGTTGGAAGGTTGGATTTGAATGTACAACTCTCATGGCATTTCGTTGCTACAGTTGTGAAGGGATTTCACCCTACATGGATAAAGTAGGAGGTAACTGGGTAGAGGGTAGAGGGACGTGTGCAATAAGATGCAAAGGATGGTATGGATATGGGTTCTCCACCCGAGTGGACGGTGAATGTGTTCAGTGGTACTTTAGAGGGTAATAGTGATGCTGAAATGAGGCGTGGCTTGCAAAACTTCTTGGAGAAACTAGTTGCTGAACATAGTATCCATATGGATTTGGTTACTTGTAAGGATATTGTTGCCTTGGTGACGACATTCCCCACAATTTTGGTTAGTACCATTGCTAGTACTGTTCATATGATTGTGGTGGAGCTCTACTTGGGTAATAAGCTTGTTGTTGTTGGTGGAACTATCTTGGATTGCCTTGAGGATAAGGCAATCGTCTGGGTGCTTGCCTATGTCCTAGTCGAGGATTCAATGCATACACCCGAGACTCTTGTAAGTGTGACACCACAAGGTAACATTCCTTTGGATGTTCATATTGACAAATGTCATAACCAACATCATCTTTAGAGTCTATCTCCATAGCTTCCTCTATGGTAGCAGCTTTGTCCTTACCTCTTTGGTAGGCATGTTTAGCTTCTTTTTGCCTCCTGCAGTTACAATCACTATTTTACTCTTTGGATTCTTCAGCAATCTTCATAGTAGTTTGGAATTTTTCATCCAAAGAATTCCATAACTTATCAACCTTTTCCAAAATATCAGAAATAGATTTTTGGATGGACAAGGTTTTTCTTTTCACCACTTCATCGAGTGATGACTCCTCATCATAAAATTGGACCTCTTATTTCCTAATGGAAGGGTCTCTATTATACTCTTCCACACTTTTCCTTTTTGCAACTCAGCTTTTTCTTTTGCTACCTACTCTATTAGCCTTCAAATCTAATGGGCTCTTAGTTCAAATAGTCTCCCTTGGGCATACACCCCAAGAGTTCTTCTAGCTTATGCTCTGAGTCCATCAATGATGTGGAAAAGTTGTTCCCTCTGAGAATAACCATGGCCAGGGCATCAGTGTAAGAGTAAATAATATGTGCCCATAGGGGCATCCAAGGGTTCATGTGTTCCTTCTTTCCATCCTTGGATCTACCTCCTTAGATTAGACACTTTGGAGTATGTTTGATATTTGTCATTGAATAGCTCCAACATGGTACTTCATCTATGGATAGATTCTAGCTCCAAGAACTAGTACTAGCTTTCAACTTCCTTAATGAGTGTTCTAGGGAGAAGCTTGAGTTTTTTCCATTCATTTCCTATGTTTTGTAAGGCATAGGAATCATGGAAAGCTTGTAGATGTGTCTATGAATCAGAGTTGTATCCCCCTTAAATTTTGGGATATTATTCATGTCTAAGCACTTGATTCAATTGTTTTTGATATGCCTAGTTGGAATTATAACTACCTATGTGATGTTAAGCATACTTCTAGTTGCTAATAGAGGTTCCTCATCATGATTGGGTCGATGATGGTTCCTGCTACCTCTATATTCTTGATGGCCTTGATGGTCATTGTTGTCTCATTGATCACCCTCATCATGATTATTTCAATGGCAACTTCTATGAGAATTGGCAAATGAAGAGGAATCTTTGGAATTGGATGAAGAGGATGGAGAGGAATGTGGACCACCATTGCCACCACAGTGTCCATCACCATGATTCCACTAATTACAACCACCATCCTTAGGTCCCTTGCTATTATGATATTTGCCTGAGTCCTTACCTTGACTCTCACTTTTTCCTGAACCTATTTTATGAATAGTTGACCATAGGTTTAGGGTCACACCCTCATTACCAATAATAGGGGGTGAAGAATCTTCATGTTGAGAACCCTCAAAGGATCCTCATTGTCATCTTGATCTAGTAGGAACAAGGGATTAGTGGAATGTGTTTCCTTCGTAGCCTCATGGTGCTTCTCTTGATGTCAATCTCACTTGCATTATGTTTAAGTGGGATAGTAGTCTTGAGCATCATAACCATTCACAATG
Organism: Gnetum montanum; assembly: GCA_015680685.1. Taxonomy (NCBI): domain Eukaryota; kingdom Viridiplantae; phylum Streptophyta; class Gnetopsida; order Gnetales; family Gnetaceae; genus Gnetum; species Gnetum montanum. Next base: position 289,079 of record MNCI01030754.1, on the reverse strand, counting down.
TATTCCTCATGAAGATCTAGAATGCCCAACTTTTTAAGAGTTTGAAATAGCATCTCAAGTATAGATTAATAGGGGGCCAAGATGATGGTGCTCTCCATATCATGCCGTTGCAATTGTTCATCCTAATGTAGGATGAAGGTGAAATCTAGTATATACTCATTTGGATGAGTATATACCAGTTTGCACTCTTGTAGGACTAACATTTTGACATCTTCACGCCTATGAGAATAAGAAGACATTTTGCAATATGAAATAAAATGTCAGTGTGCTTTTATAATTTTATGTATAGTAGGAATGATATTGACCTTAAGGTTCGTACAACCATATTAATGGTATTTACTAAACATAAATAGTGCATGTTTCAACAAATAAAGTCCTCGACAATGGTGCCAATGATGAGCGGCGAGGTACCCCTATGCCTAATCATATGAATCATAGAGCATTCAAGGATAATTTGATTGAATTCTATGGACTTTATAGTTTCCAGTGCACTAGTCTTCTAGGGAGGGAACCTTGCCAGAAGGTCATTCGTTGTCTTTCCAATTACACTTGTAAAGAACATGGTATGGTTAAGTGTAATTGAGGCATATGAGTTTTATAGTTTCATGTTTTATAGTCTTGGTGCTTGAATAGAGATAAAGACAAGGTAATTTAATGGCTAATTCAATGTAACTAACCTACTAACCTCTAGCTAATCCTAACATAAGTATCTGGTCCCACTTTTTGTACACATCCTGAACCTGTGTATCCACTACTGGGTTACCAAGTGCTATGCTATTGGGCATACCAAGCAATAACGCTACTAGGATTACCAAGCGAATATATGTTACGCTTGAAGTGATCGTACTCATGTATTTAATCTATCTAGCTTATCTTGATCAATTATCATAATTAACTTAATTATTGAAAAACATTAAATAAGTAATTGAAAGCATTAAATGCATAAATGAAATATTTAATCTATCCAAAATGCTGCAAGATTTATTATAAAGCTCTTCTTTATTGTTGCACATACTGTCGTGCTTAGGTACAATAATGCTCGAATAAAGATCCATACACTTAATGACTCCTGTTGCAGGCACTCAAGAAAAATATTCTAACATTCAAATAGACAAACTTCAAGAGTTCTGCTACTACTATGAGAATTGATGCCATAAATGTGACTGGTGGCTTGTATTTATAGATCGTGATAGACCCCTTCATCGATGGAGCCACGTTGATGTAATTGATTATGTTGATAGGGCCTCATTAACAAGTTCTAGTTGATGGGGCCTTGTCAACACAACAAACTACATTGACAAGGCCTCGTCAATGGGGCCCATTCAACGCAACAAATTGAAACTCATCATCAAGCATTCTCTTAAACCTGGAAAATATACTAAATTAGAACCTAGATATTGTGGACCCTTTGAAATTTCTGAAAGAATTGGCAAAGTGGTATATTAGTTAAATCTTAACCTTAAGAATTCACCTAGTTTTCCATGTAAGTTTGCTAAAGAAATTTCATGCAAATGATGTGCCATATGTGCTAGATTGGAATATGTTTCCCCTACAATCCAACCCAAGTTTTGAAGTTAAACCCATTGCAATTAAGAACCATCGAACCAAGAAGTTACGAAATAAAACTATCAGTGAAGTATTTGTTCAATGGTCAAATTGTATCCAATAGACTTGGGAAAACAAGAAGTTTATTCTTAACACTTACCCCAACTTTTTGATCATCATGATATTGAATGATAAATTGTATTTATTATTGATGTAATAAATTATATTTTATAATTTCTAGTTTCCTATTTATATAGATGGTAATGAGGATAATAAAGAAGCTAAAGTTGAATAGCATAATGAAGAAGCAAGAGCTCAACAGATGGATATAGAGGAAGAGCTTGAGGAGGAGCTGGATGCTTAAGGAGGGTAGATTGTAATGTCTTATCCCATGTTAATGGTGAAAACATATTATAAAAATGTAATTAACATTCAAATGAAAAGGTAACTTTTTTTGAGAAGTTACGATTATTCATGTATCCCTTGGGAATGGTTTTGACCTAGCCATTTAAGGCTAGTTTTAGAGGCTATGTTGGCATGGAGTTTCAGGGCTTGGAAATACAAGTGACAAGTGCCAAGTAAAGTAGAATAAGAAGAAACTAATTGCCCCTTCAGCTAGAGAACCTAACTATTGTGGCTATGTAGGATTGACTATAAGGCTTAAGTGGCATGGGAAGTTAACCCAAAGGGCGTTATAGTACTCTCTCTTATTAATAAATTTTTTTCCATTTTTCTTTCCTATTCTGAGTACCAGTTGAAACACCATGAAAATTGTGAGTTGGCCTCAGGCGAAGATGCGTGATTCAGGTAAAAGTACATGACAGAATTTTAGAAGGGAGAACAAGGCAAGGCAAGGCAAGGAGCCGCGCGGCATCAAGACTTCGATTTTCTTTTGCAGATTCCCTATCTTACTATGTTTTCCATCTTTACGCTATAGCACGCAACATAGCATAATGAAGCTTTGCGTAACATAGTCTGATATTCGAAGGCGGTTTACTTTAGCAGATTTGGCGAAGCCTAAGGCCTAAGCAGCGTAATATGCGATCTCTCGTGTATTCTGCTAAGTCTTTTGTCCAAGGGCAGATTTACGCTCTGTTACGCAAGGCAGCGTAATGAGCTTCGAAAGTGTCAAAAAGAATCCAAAGGAAGTGCAACAGATCAACTTTTTTCTCTTTTTTGCAGATTGGGCACCTTACGCTTGTTACGCAACGCAGCGTATGTCAGCGTAATCCATCGCCAAGTTAATCATTGTTTACGCTTCACTACGGTTGGCAGCGTAAATGAGCATAAGGCAACTTGAGTCCATTACATTTGTACTTTATTACGCTCTTTTACGCGACGCAATGCGTACGAGTGTAATGCAGTCCAAAATCAATTAAGACATGCCCGATCCACACTTGTTATTCATACGCACAATACGCAGATGCGCATATTGTGCATAGTCACGAATTTCAGCACAAGGACGATCAAGTCAACGATCTTTCGAAGGGTTTGAAACACATGTCATCATAGCTATTCCTTCTCCACATGCCGTCAAACTTATAAATACCTTAGTTGGCAAAGGAAAAAAAAAAGGAAAAATAGAGAAGGAGACACACAGAGAGATGGAGCAAAAGGACAACATTTTTGGCAATCTTTTGGGCAGCCCTACTTTTGAACAGAGACAGAAAGCACCTTGCTTGAACATTGGCAGTAGGAGCTATTACCCTTTCGGCAAAAACACAACTTTCTCCATCGGTGATCGCTGATAGTTCTAAGCAAAGACTACCCAAGGCTAAAGGAGCAGACCAGAGATTGAGAGATCATCTGGTGTGGCTTATGAGTTCTATTGATCAGAAATAGTTGATCGATAGACGTCAGAACTTGACCTTCCTTGCATCCCATCTCCAGCCTACGAGGTAGATCAAACTCCATTCTGTACTTCTGGTTCGACAGTTTTCTTGTTACTTTGTGTTTGCTTCACACAAGACAATCGGGGTCTCCCCAGTGTAACTTGATATATGGAATACTCATTTTTTGAGTCAAACCATAGATCTTGAAATCACGTGTTCCTCTCGTGTCTGATTCCTTTTATCGTGTTAACATTATCATTATTTCAATTTGCCTACATTGTTTTTCTCTCATTTCGTAACTCGTCAAATCAAATCGTTCCACGAAATAATCACAATTTCCATCAGTTTACTAATTTAATAAGTCCCTGTTTGATCGACAAGACCGTTCAGGGCACTGCGGATTCGTTTTCTCCAGCACAGCCCTCGCACGGATCTGTGGTTAAGATTGTGTACACGGATTTTGTTTGGTATTCCAGCTGCCGACATTTTCCATCGTTACAGTTTTTTGGCGCTAGAAGGAGGGCTTAGGCTCCGATCCGTATTTTTCGGGTAGCCCTATTAGCGATTTATACCCAAAAACGTAAACATAATACCTCTAGGGATGTTTACAGCAAATCGTGTGGTATAGATCGGTCACAGGAATGATTCCTTTGGAATCCTATAGGGTAGAAAGCCTATTCGTGATCTTTTGGTCAGCCATCGTTTAGATCCAGTCGTACATTGACGTCAATATACTTGATCAATGGATTATGCATACACTACCACAACCGCCATGGTCGCCGCTGATTTGGGTGCCACATCTATGAACCCCATCGCTGTCACCAGACCAGCTTCTGGTGTAGCAGGACCTCAGGGGCCATCGCATCGGTCATTAAGATTGCAGGGCAAAGATCCAGTATTCACTGTCGTAACCCCCGAGGAATACAATTTCATCTACATCAAGATCCAGGTGAAGCTTTCCCTTAGCCGAGCCGAAATCGAGGCGAAGCGGAATTTCGAGATGATCCATCGAGGGGGACAGGATTTCATCCCAACAGCCTATGACATTATCCCTTTAATAGACCATCAACATGAAATTATAACACAATTGGTCATGGCTAAGAGTCAGGCTACACGGGCTATGACGGAACCCCAGAATGGGGAGGAGGAAGAGGATGAATTTGCAGCCCAGTCTGAACATTCGTACCATACTCTGAGTCCCCACACGTACATAAATCCTGTGTTTCCTTACAAAGGAGAATCCGCCCCTCTTAACCCAGCCATGGCCACACAGATGCATTTCCCTGTCATTCCCCAAGTCACTGCGTAGCCATCTAGGCTGCAAGTGCAAGTACCCCACAATAACATGGGGGCGGTTTCGTCACCACGCGTGCTGACATCCATACCTGTGGATGAAAGCTTACCAGCGGAGGAGGAAGCGATACACGCTGTCATGTTTCCTTCTGAGGCTGAGCAACCTAAGCCCACCTTGCTGACCTTTCATGACGAGTCCATCAAAGATGATCCTGAGAAAGGTCAGGTGATAACTGAACCCATGTTCATCACCATTCGGGTTGGTCAATATCGAATCCGGAGGGTACACGTGGACAACGGCGTAGCTGCAAATGTCATTCCTTATCCCATTGTGGATAGGTTGGGTCTGGTTGACTAGATCATTCCCACGATGACAACATGCATAAAGTCATTCAATGGAGCAAGGGTTCAGGTCAAGGGGACAGTGCGTATCGAGTTTGTGGCAGGGAATCAATTCCTAATGGATGCCACATTCCTAGTCGTCGAGGAGATGCCTGGCTTCAACTTGATCGTAGGGAGGTCCTGGTTAGCCCAGCTGAGGGCAGTTTCATCACCGATACATCAGGAAATACACCTACCCTACGCAGGAGGAGAGGTTGTAATACACGGTGATGAAATCACCCCCAAGACCGTCAACAATGTTGAAGAAGAAAAGGGTTCGGAGATAGAAACATCGGATGATCAAACCCGTCTCCAAATCCCTCAACAAACCGAAACCAACAATGACAGTCTAACCTGGGCCAACCTGCCATTTTAGGATGGCGGCATGGAGGAGTCAGACTATAAATCCCTCCGCCCTTACGCAACACTGAACGTAAAGGCCATTAAGAAACAATTGCGAATTAGCGGTTGAGCTGAATGGCATTTACGCGCACTATTATAATTTTTAACAATTATCACTGTTTACACTTAGCATGACTGTTTTCATCCAATGCATATTTACGCTACAGATATTTTCAATGTTTACGCTTGCCATTCCTTACGCTATTTCATTTCCCTTATACACACTATTTACGCCTTTTAATCACTTTAGTCCAATTATGCAAAAATATACGTTACCATCGATTACGCTCTCTATATTATGCAAAAAAGGCCCGCAATGGCCTAAAACTAGTCGACGCCTGCAATGGCCTAAAACTAGTCGAGGCCCGCAATGGCCTAAAACTAGTCGTGGCCCGCAATGGCCTAAAACTAGCCAGGGTCCGCAATGGCCTAAAACTAGTTTCCAGATTACGTAAACTCCCATGACGGCCCGCTATGGCCTTAAACTAGCAATTTCATTCCGTCACCAACATAACTTAGGCAAAATCGTTAACGACTACACTTACGCTTTGCAAATAAAAACGTAAAAGATGAAAATTAAATAGACATTTAAGATAGCTAGAAAACCTTATAGCTAGTCTTTTAGTCATTCGCATAAACATGATTGACAACAATCAATAAAACCATGCGAAAATCATAATTACGCATCTCCTCTGATGCCACTGTCACCAGTATCTCTCAAGTCCGGCTCTAGTCCTAATAAATCATCGTCTAGTGGGCCTTCTCTTTGTTGGCACATTTGGCCATTCCATGGAGCAATTAAAATATTTTATTCAAAATGTTGGAGGAATCTATGGTTATGAGTAAATTACAGCTTTAGTGTTGAAGGTTGATTGGTGTTTTTAGAAGATTGATTCACTGGTAAAAAAAATTGATGTTAAAGTCTTCTGAATATAAAATAAAGGTGCCAAATTATCTTGTTGATAAAATCAGAAATTAGTACTATGGCAAGGAAGGAAGTACGTTATTCATGTAAAAGAACAAAGTTGCCGATTGATTAAATTCGGTTAAGACAACATTGGAAAGAAATAGGAATTAATCAAAAATCAGCAACACCCAAGTGTTCAAAAATTATGCAGAATCAGCGAAAGAAAAACGAAGAACGCGGTGCTACAAGACGGTCCATGGCCACCGTAAATCTACGGCCAAGCCAGCAAACATCGCTGCATCCGTCTCTCCACGCCGCCGCAGTCATTAACGTTGCTGGTTCATTGCTTCAAAACGATCTCAAGGTGCACAGAAACCCCACAAATTACCGCGTGACATTTAGCCGCACATGAAACAAAAACGCAGGATATGTTGTTGCGATTTTGGTGGTGAGGCTGCAGCAGTTCTAAAGGTTTTTGCAGGTAATTTCAGCAGAATACAGACCCATAAAACGTTGGCCCTTGGTTCTACAATCAGTGGCAATGGCGGTAAAGATTCAAGGGAAAATTTTCAAACAAAAACGCAGGAAGCCCTAAATCAATTTTGGGGGCAAAACAGAAACATTTCGGGCAATTTAAACCCTCTATTTTGGGCGCGTTATCTTTCAAAAGAAAA
>MNCI01030754.1:256996-277722 GCA_015680685.1 Gnetum montanum | reverse complement strand
ATTTCTAGTTTGATGCTTTCACAAGGGATCCCTTTAGGCTCCTTCTTGACCCCTATNGCCCCTGCGAGAGTGTTTTGGGGAAAGCCCGGGCCCAAAAAAGGGGATAAACTATCTTCGCGATTTCTAGTTTGATGCTTTCACAAGGGATCCCTTTAGGCTCCTTCTTGATCCCTATCCACTCCTCCAGCCACCTCTGGCAGTCGAGACTCCTCTTCGCCTTTTCCTCTATGGGAAGGCCGTTAGAGGGGATGCTGAAAAGATCTTCAAAGAGCTAAGCGTCAATGTCAAAACTTACATGTACATTATGCACACGCGTGCAAAAGTGCTCAACCTTTTCGCTAAAGGAGTTGACAAGGATTAACATTTCACTGACAGGGACATCAGGGGTTGCAGCTAAAAATAAATGCATTAGCCTCGCCTCCCGTATCTTGCAGACCACCGCAACTGGGGCAGCCGTGTTGCCAAGCCAGCATTGCGCATCCTTGATGTCGCCGTAGCGGAAGAGGACGGTATTCACCTCGCGGCCGGAAATTGTAAGGGTAATCTCCCCGGATTCCCTAACTGAACAATGTAAGACACAGGTCAAACAAAAACACCATTACGCAACTTTCATAATTCGCAACTACACCATGCAACAATAGAATATGCAGCAGTTTTACCAGGTCCAAATGGCAAAGGAAATGGAGGAATTTTCCTCTGCACATCCGCAACGGTAAGGGGAGGATCCATAGTCCAATCGTCATGTAGCCACCCGAGATTCTGGCAATTCTCAAAAGCGTCAGCATAGTGGGTGGGATACTCATGGATGTCAAAGCCGATCTGCCCCATCACACCAGCGCGTACGTTACTAGTCGAGGTAAAGGCATTTATCGCCGTTTCGGTCCATGACAAAGTATCACTATCGTCTACCAACCTGTTCTCATGAATAAAAAACCTGTACAATACCACATAGGCTCATCTTATGTTTCACAAAACTCAGAAAATAAACATATAATGATAATATAGCCAACAAAATCGCTTACCCGCCTGAGTAGTACACGGTGCCTAGAGGGTTCTCGAAATAGGTTGAGACATGGTGAGCCATGAACAAAGTATTGTATGCGTGGTAGCAACTAAACTGGGCCATTTCCTAGATCCAGCCCAAGCACCTCAAACCTCAGGCGCTAAGTTCTTGGTCCTCGGGACGATCGGTATCTATAGCTCCGTCTGTCAAGAAGCCAAAATTCCCTACGCGGAACCCACTAACAGGTGCTCTAAAATGGCACCAGCAACATCTCCTGACAAATTAGACCATATAATAACACTATAGTTACGCAGTAAAAACTGCAGAAACTCCAGCGTGCCCTTTCGAAACCATATCGCCTTCCCATGCAACCGAGTTTGCGGGGGAGGGACATTGGGCACGATCGGGTTTATGCAGCACAAAACCCCAACGATGTCTAAGACGATTAAGATAGGCTTTAGCATAACATTGTACAGAAAACACAATACACAGATCAATGTCTAGATTCACATTTGCATGTTTAAATACAGAAAACCTACAAACTACACTTAGCCATTCATGCCGAAATCACCCAAACCCTTGCAACAACGCAAGGTTTGTCCTCGACAACGGCAATAGACGCACCCAATTAAACCCTCGCCTTAACGCGAGGTCCATAGTCTAAAACCCTCATTTACGTGAATAACGCTATAAGAATAAACACTGTTAAAATAACACAAGTATGCAAGGAATAACCTACCGGTTCAAAGGCGTAGGGTCCCTCACGTTGACCACCGCCTGCGAAGCGCACTGCAGATTCTCCTGCACCTCGTTGATTTTAGCCAATTTTGTGTTCTTCCTCTTTGCTTTAGGTGTCATTATTACAATTTCAAAACCTTCACAGTTTTGCACTTGCAAGTCTTTGCAAACTACACTATCTAATCTTCTACTCCTCTTCCTCTTGCCTTGCAATAGTTAGAAATTCGAATTTGCGACAGCCAATAGCCCGTTCTTACTGAAAACTGCTTACTTATATGCAAAATTTAACCAACTTGATACCCGATTTCAGCGAGACTTGCCCAAATGTTGGTGTCAGTATGAGCTGGAACCCGAGGATCAAGGCATTAATTGCGCCAGACATCACACGCATTACAGTCTGAAACGACCCTAAACTACTATATCTTATCTCCTCGTAATCAGGTCTCATTGATTATAGGCTGTTCGCAAACTTTAAAATTTAGTTACCTTTACGCAGCAACATCACGTCACTTCCTGTACACTAAACTAAACGTTATACGTTCAACACTTATCGTATCAAGCTTAGTATCTTTCTAATTACTCTTGCATTTGACGCTTTTGTAGGATAATTCACAGATGGACGAAATGTTGTCTACACCACTAGTTTTAGCAAGCTCACATGGTGAAATTATTAGATAGCTTGATCCCACACTAATAGAAACCAATGTAGCCCTTAATGAAGCAATCATAGCCACGACGGAAACATCTCTAGACTGGCCAGAGCAATCGACGCGCACGCTAGATCTGGAAGTTGGGGATGTAACCGAGGATCCACTCAACGAGGTCTCTGTGGTTACGCATAGGGGTGAGACTAAAACTCTTAAGGTTAGTTCTCTATTAGACCAAAAGGCAAGTGATGACATAAAACAGGTTCTCCAGGATAACATTACGGTGTTTGCATGGTCATACGAGGATATGCCAGGATTAGACCTAAGATTAATTCAACACAACATAATCCTAGATCCTCATATCAGAGCCATTAGATAAAAAGCACGAAAGATCAAGCCAGAAGTCGCGCTAGCAGTGCGTGATGAAATCACTAAGCTGTACTAGGCAGGTTTTATTCATGCGATTGATTACTCGGATTGGGTATCCAATATTGTAGTAGTTCCCAAAAAGACTGGAGGAATACGCATTTGTATAGACTTCTGGGACTTGAACAAAGCTACAATCAAAGATAACTTCCCATTGCTGAGTATCGATCAATTAGTGGACACAACCGTTGGACATGCGCTTCTGTCCTTCATGGATGGCTTCTCAGGCTACAATCAAATACGCATTAACCCAGAGCACCAGCTAACAACAACGTTTATGACACCCTGGGGGACCTTTTGCTACACCATGATGCCTTTTGGCTTAAAAAATGCCGAAGCAACATATCAACGAGCTATGACATACATCTTTAGCAATTACCTCTTAGGGAGACTGAATGATTATGTTGACGATATAGCTGTTAAGTCTTTAAAGTCAGAAGATCATTCAGAGGATCTGTAGTTAGTTCTCAAAAGATGTTCTAAATACGATCTCCGACTCAACCCAAAAAGGTGTGTGTTCGGAGTCAAAACTGGACGCATGCTGGGTTTTGTGGTATCGGAAGCTGGCATACGCGTAGACCCTGATAAAGTCAAAGCCATTGTTGAATTGGCACCCCCTACAAGTCTAAAGCAATTACACGAATTACAGAGGAGGTTACAGTTTATCAGGCAGTTCATCTCGAGATTAACCGACAAGTTACACCCTATGCAACATTTGCTTAAAAAGGGGGTTGATTTCGAATGGACGGATGATTGTCAGCGTGCGTTTGAGAGGTTGAAGCAGGAGCTTCAACGTTTGCCAATAGTCTTCCCATCGCAAAGGGATCAACCATTCTATATCTATCTCGCAATCTCAGACGTAGCCTTAGCAGCGTTACTCTGCCAAAGGAGGAATGATGGGTCAGAAGTACCCATCTACTACTTAAGTCACGCTATATGTGCATATGAAACGAGGTACAACGAAGTAGAGCGTAACTGCTTAGTGTTAGTATTTACGCTCAAGAAGTGCAGACATTATCTTTTACGTAGCCAAGTTAATATCATCTATAAAAATAACATCCGTAGGGCCATTACGCATAACTTATATGAAAGTAGCAAAATAGCTCGTTGGAAAGCTATCACGGCAGAATTCTATCTGTATTACATTGGCCAATCTTCTATGAAGGGCCAAGCGATAGCCGACCAACTAGTAACATCTCCTATAGACAGTCAGGCGACCATAGAGCCTGAATTTCTAGATGAATATGTACATAGTGTAAGCCCTGTCTTAACAGGCCCCGAGGCGACGTTGTATTTCGACGGAGCTTCAACCGCTAGAGGTGGCAGTGCTGCCACCGTTATTACGCTATCACCTGAGGACGTGCATCTTCACGCTTATCGCTTGACTTTCCCCTGTACGAACAATGTGGCAGAGTATGAGGGGCTCCTCAGAGGATTACTAGCTGCCAGCGAACTCGATGTTCGACACTTGGCAATTAGGGGTGATTCAATGCTCATCATCAATCAGATCACAGGAGTCTACGCCTACAAAGTTGTACATTTGCAGCCCTACTGCAATATGGCTAAAGATCTTCTGAAACAATTCACGGCCATCGATGCCCAACACGTGCCACGGAATGATAACACACTGGCCGATGCACTGGCTACGCTGGCCTTAAACGTGCCCTCACATCTACTCGACACTTGTCATGCTTTAATAACAGATTGTACAGGTCCTATCGTTCAGGCGGTGCAAATATCTTCTCTTCTCGAAGAAAGCACGCCAGAATGGTACGACAACATTAAAACTTACCTTTTACAAGGCGAGCTACCACATGAATTGACATGCGCGCAGAAAGATGCAATCTGCAAGCGAGCTAGGAAGTACGTAATCATAGGAGATAGTACTCTTTGTAGACACTCTTTTGATGGTGTGCTGCTTACTTGTGTTAACAAGGACCAAGCATAGTTTATCGTCGGCGAGGTTCACGAGGGATTATGCGGAGGACACGTAGCACCACGAGCTATGGCTTCAAAAATTCACCGCTTAGGGTATTACTGGCCACACATGGAAAAAGATTGCGTGACAAAGGTTAAAACTTGTGACACGTGTCAGCGTCATGCAAATCTTATACACGTGTCGCCTACAGAGTTACACACGACTTAGATAACATGGCCCTTCCAACGATGGGGACTAGACATTATAGGTTCCATCACGCCGAAATCTTTCGCAGGTCATAGCTTCATAATTACCTCTACTGAATACTTTATGAAGTGGGTAGAAGCTATTCCTTTAAGGAAGATCACATCTCAACAGATTTGCCATTTCATCTTAGACAACATTGTAACTCTATTTGGTTTCCCGATGACTATCGTGACCGACAATGGGCCACAGTTTAGTAGTACGGAAACCAAATCCTTCTGTGATAGCCTTGGCATTAAACAATATTTTTCCTTGCCCTACTACCTGCAAGCGAATGGTCAAGCTGAAGCAACAAACAAGGTCATCATCAATCTACTCAAGAAAATGCTCGATAGCAACAAGAAACGGTGGCATGAAAAAATCCTCTATGTGCTATGGGCGTATCGTACTACATGTAGGACGGCTACAGACAGTACACCCTATAGCCTAGTCTACGGATCTGAAGCAGTGCTAGCCCTCGAGTTGCAAATTCCTTCTCTAAGAATGGTCCTCTCCACGATTATAAATGAGGCTCAACACACCGAGTCCTGGATCATGGATTTGGACTCAGTAGAAGAAAAGCGAATACAGATGCTTGATACAATCGAAAAGTATCAAGACAAGCAGAGGCAAAAGCATCGTCACAATCTTCAGCAGCGTCTGATCAAGAAACGAGATTTAGTTCTCAAGGCTGTTCACGAACCAGTAGGCAAATTCTCTGCAAACTGGGAGGGCCCTTTCTTGGTGACTGATGCATATAGCAATGGAGCATTCAAGTTAGCGGATGTCAATGGCAATGAGTTTCCAAACCCTGTCAATCATATATATCTGAAGCGGTACTACATATAGTTGCATCTCTAGTGTAAATATCAGGTATGGCCACAATCCTCCGCTACGACGTTAAACTGGCAACAAACGTCCGCTATGACATAAAATTGGCACGCCCTTCATGTGTCCTCCATGACGCTAAACTAGTACTGATCATCCACCACGACGTAAAACTGGCAAGTTGTAACCGTCCGCTACGACGTAAAACTGGCAATGTTGTACAGGTCCGCCAAGACGAAAAACTAGCATCTTTTGCATGCGTCCGCCACGACGCTAAACTGGCACTGGTTGTCCGTCATGACATAAAACTGACAAAGGTAAGTAACTGTCTGCTGAGACGTAAAACTAGCACAGAATTGTCCTCGGGTCATGACATGAAACTGACATCCACAGCGCGGTTTGCTAAGACCATAAATCAGCCCCGCCATCGTCCGCTATGACATAAAACTAGCATTTATCAGTCCTCCCAAACTTTAAACTGGGACCATGGTCTGCTGAGACTTAAAATCAGCAATGACAGTCTCCCAGGACTTAAAACTGGGGCTCACAAGCTGCCATCATGCAACCCAAGCGAGCGTGACTATCTCTGTGCAGCTGCAAGACACATGGGATGGGACGCTGGGACAGTCTTAGCATCACTACCTCACTGGCATTCTGCTGATCTCTCGAATGTGCCGAAGGGCATACTACTGACCCCTCAGAGATACCGTTACCGCACCCATTCCAGCAGTGGTACCTCTGAGAGGTTAGTTCCACCGCCCGGATTACCAAAGGAGTTCTCATCAATTACGACCTTGGGGATATCCGCTCATCATTGCTATCAGGCCCTGGCTTCACAGATTCATCTGGCTGGTCCTTTACATAATCAGTCAGGTGTGCCGAGTCTAATGATCTTTGGCGACGATATGCTGGGCCAAGCATTAAGGTTGAAGACTCTGGCCTCATGCTACAGTTCCTCCTTCATGGCCCAATCACTTCATCTTGCTTCTAATGGCACTTGTTTCAACAACCTCGTCCACGATTCGCACGAGCAATGGTATCCTCCGTTTTCTTCTTTGGTTGCAGGTTACTTGTTTCGAAGATGTCGTCCAAAGGTGCATTCATCTGAGTGGTGAAGTACAAACAGTGTTTTGAAATGGCTGCTCAGGTTGGCTTGTCCACTTAGAAGTGCATCCTTGTTCCCCTTATAACCCTACCCTCAGCCCTTACTGTACTTCCATCTCTATCATCCGCTTCCCATTTGCAAAATCTACACACGCAACAGCCGTTCTCCGCATTCACATTACAATCAAGTCCATAAACTGGCATAACGCAATTCGCTTAATGGACGCTCTCAAAAAAAAAAGGGGGTCGGCAAAATGGGTGAAACACATCCACCCAGGTCGTGCAGACATATCACAATTCATCTATACAACCCCTTCATCTACAAAATGATGGCATAACTCCATGCTAACGCACCTGCAGGAGAAAGCCTAACTGCTTGTGCGTGAAAAGGTCATCTTTACTCACTTGAGTCTTCCCCGAACCTATTTCCTCCTATACCATCCTATCTCCCGTTGCCTCTGTCTTTGCTCTTCTATGTTGACAGGGCGACACTTGAGTAACCATTGATGAATGTTGTTGGTGCTTTACCTATCTGGTGTTTCGTATTCTTTGTCGACGTCTTTTGGGCAAACCTTGTAATCGTCAACAAAGAGGGGCCATTGAAACACCGTGAAAATTGTGAGTCGGCCTCTGGCGGAGATGCATGATTCAGGTAAAAGTACATGACAGAAGTTCAGAAGGGAGAACAAGGCAAGGCAAGGCAAGAAGGCGCGCGGCATCAAGACTTTGATTTTCTTTTGCAAATTCCCTATCTTACTATGTTTTACGTCTTTACGCTATAGCATGCAACGTAGTGTAATGAAGCTTTGCGTAACATAGTATAATATTCGAAGGCTGTTTACTTCAGCAGATTTGGCGAAGCCTAAGGCCTAAGCAGTGTAATCAGCGATCTCTCGTGTATTCTGCTAAGTCTTTTGTCCAAGGGCATATTTACGCTCTGTTACGCAAGGCAGCATAATGAGCTTCGAAAGCATCAAAAAGAATCCAAAGGAAGCGTAGCAGATCAACTTTTTTCTCTTTCTTGCAGATTGGGCACCTTACTCTTGTTACGCAACGCAGCGTATGTCAGCGTAATCCATCACCAAGTTAATCATTGTTTACGCTTCACTACGCTTGGCAGCGTAAACGAGCATAAGGCAACTTGAGTCCATTACATTTGTACTTTATTATGCTCTTTTAGGTGACGTAATGCTTACGAGCGTAATGCAGTCCAAAATCAATTAAGACATGCCCGATCCACACTTGTTATTCATATGCACAATACGCAGATGCGCGTATTGTGCGTAGTCACAAATTTCAGCACAAGGACGATCAAGTCAACGATCTTCCGAAGGGTTTGAAACACGTGTCATCACAGCTATTCCTTCTCCACATGCCGTCAAACTTATAAATACCTCAGTTGGAAAAGAAAAAAAAAGGGAAAAACAGAGAAGGAGACACACAGAGAGACGAAGCAAAAGGGCAACATTTTTGGCAATCTTTTGGGCAGCACTACTTTTGAATAGAAACAGAAAGCACCTTGCTTGAACACTGGCGGCAGGAGCGATTACCCTTTCGGCAAAAACACAACTTTCTCCATCGGTGATCGCTGACAGTTTTGAGCAAAGACTACCCAAGGCTAAAGGAGCAGACTAGAGATTGAGAGATCATCTGGTGTGGCTTGTGAGTTCTATTGATCAGAAATAGTTGATCGATAGACGTCAGAACTTGACCTTCCTTGCATCCCATCTCTGGCCTACGAGGTAGATCAGACTCCATTCTGTACTTCTGGTTCGACAGTTTTTTTGTTACTTTGTGTTTGCTTCACACAAGACAATCGGGGTATCCCCAGTGTAACTTGATATACGGAATACTCATTTTTCGAGTCAAACCATAGATCTTGAAATCACGTGTTCCTCTCATGTCTGATTCCTTTTATCGTGTTAACGTTATCATTATTTCAATTTGCCTACATCCTTTTTCTCTCATTTCGCAACTCATCAAATCAAATCGTTCCATGAAATAATCATAATTTCCATCAGTTTACTGATTTAGTAAGTCCCTGTCTGATCGACAAGACCGTTTAGGGCACTGCGGATTCATTTTCTCTAGCACAGCCCTTGCACAGATCCGTGGTTAAGACTGTGTACACGGATTTTGTTTGGTATTCCAGCTGCCGACATTTTCCGTCGTTACACCAGTTATTCATTTATCAAGTATTTTATGATATTTTCATTATAATGCTTATGAATATGATGATGCGATGGATTAAGCAACGAATGATCATGTTTTTAAAATATCTAGGAATGGGATGTCACACTTGCCCTCTTCGTTTATTAATAATTGCTTGTTTACTTTTATAGTAGTGTATTACTTCTTAGCTTTTATTTTATTTGCATATTTTCTTTCAAGTTTATCTCTCCTACTTGTTATAGTGTAGCTATTGTATTTAAAATTACATTTAGTTTTGATTTGCATTTACATTCAATTTGCGATTCACATTTATTTTCTTATGTAAAACATAAAAATATAAACATACATAAAAAAAAAACATAGACAAAACTATGGGAAGGGAACAAAAATAAAATAAAATGAAATACTGTAGGAGCTGAGGTAGACATTAGTCAAAATTAAATTGTTTAGAAAAATACATCATTTCTAATGCCATGAAGGCTAACAAATGAAAAAAAATAGTATTAACTAGTGACCATGATATCTCAAGACATCACACATCATGTGCAATAGAGATCTAATCAAGTCGTAGGAGGAGGAGGAATGCTCCCAGAGTCGTCTTCATTATCATCTTTGTCAAAAAATTGTAAACGAAGCAAGTAAACATGCAACCATTATTAACATTATTAGCAATAGATATAGCCTAATTTAAACCAAGATAACAAAATGCAATCAAATTTACAAACCCTAGGGATGGAATTAGGAAAAATTTCTTCTAGAGTAAATTGTGGGAGACCTTCCTTAAGCTTATGTAATATTTCATCTTCAAACATGTAAGTGCAATAAATACCATCCACGTCCACTCCCTCAAGGATCTTCTATAATTCTATATTAGTCCATTTTGTGGCACTGCTAGCAGTAGCTATGGAAGTTTCTCTAGATGTAGTTATAATCTAAGAAGTCAAGGACTCAACTACATTCACTAATTCCTTGAAAATTCAAAAAGCTTCCTTAGTCCCTATGCCTTACATAAATATTTTAAGTGCATGTCTCTTTATTACCTTAGCTTTTCATGCCTTTTGGTAATCATCTCTCTTCACCTTATATAGCCTATTATGAGCCTTCTAAGTCTTGAAATTTGTGCATAATGGCCTCTAATTTCAGATATTTCTCAAGGCTACTCTTAGCTGTAGTAACCCTACCTTTCATAGCTGACCAGTACCTGGTCCATTTGATTTCTTTGGTCCTTTATGGACTCCTAGTTAGCTTCTTGAGCCTCCATAGATTTTTTGAGCCTCTAATACTATAATACACTTCCACAAGATCTTGTTAGCCTAGTTCACCTTGTAGAATGATTATTCACATGATGAAGCATACTTTGCAGCCCCTTCATATAATCACATAGGAATTTTTTCATGTGCAAGAGACAAAATTGACACTTCCTAAATTTAATATAATCACATAGGCATGTTTTCATGTGCAAGAGACAAAATTGATACTTCATCAAATTTAATATGCCATGTGGATTTTCACCAAATCTTGAAAGCTCTCACATATGTAAGGGATGCATATAAGCTAATATAAAAGCCATAACTAAAAACTTAAAATAATAATAAAATTAAAAAATTACTTACCAGCCTCTAGCTCCATTTTTTATAGCTTGTTAATCATGTCATTCATTTGTCCCTTCATGAACTTTGCCTTAATAGGTACTTCTACCCAAGGCTTAGCCCAAAAAGTAGCCACTTCAATAGTTGGAGGGAATCCAATTTTTGTTCAATGTAGCCTTATTAACTATAACAAAAACACAACAAAAATAACTAAAAACCTCAACTAACATCATGTGACTATGCTAGGTGCTTACGAGGTTGGTCAAGAGAGATATCCATGTGAGGGTTGTTGTTTGGAGAGAGATCATCTATAAATATTGAGGCCAATGCATTGGTTATCTCTTTGTTCAATTGCACCTCCTCCTCCTTACATTGCTATTCTACTTTTGTTGTAGCCTTAGCTACTACTTCCTTCTTGTGATTTGAATAGAAAATTAGAAGAGTTAATAAATAATTTATTCAACGAATAATTAAAGGATAACAAGCCAAACATGCTTACATACCTTTCAAAACCCATTACATCTTGTTGACTCTTATTGTTAGCTTTGGCCATAGCTCATGTTTGTTGTGAGGTGGAACCTCTTATTTAACCCTAGTATGTTTTATCCTTTCCCTTGTGGCTCCCTAAACTTCTATGTGCAATCATTTGGCCCCATTCTACTTGGCCCCTTATCACCACTGGCTCAATCTTTATGCTATCTGGGGAGGATTGATGATGCTCATTGATATTTTTTGTATTCATAGATAGATACTGATCAACATCCTCTAATGGTGGGTCTTGGACATGAATAGAATTTGCAAGTTGTTTTATCCAAGGCTGAGAAAGTTGAGACAAGTCATGTTCCACCCACTTTCCATTGAACTTCAAAACCAAAAAAATTGTAAACCTTTTCAAATATACAATGAAGAACATTAATTGGACATGATATACTAAGGTAACCTTCTTGTGGTGTTTTTAGATTTCATTTTGAAGCCTCAAAATCAAAAGTGCAACCCAATCAAACCTAGTCCAACCCATTATCACCTTTCGCATTGTCTAAGCTTGTTGTAGACCCATGATTTTCCTTTGTGACAATAAGATACAAAAGACTCTTGAGAAAAATAGTGGATAAAAATCATGAAGATCCTCAATTTTGCACTTCTCCATAGTGAACGTTACACTAGGAGGAGAATTCAACCAAGCCTTTAAGATGCCTCTGTAGCTTGAATATTTTCCTCCTTTTTCTATCATCTTGACACCTTCTTGAGGGATCTCGAGTAAGTTGTGGAACAAGTTCTCATTAACAGTCAGGACTACTAACAAGCCATGGACTTGTGTGCAAAATTTTGTAGGGGCCTCACTAAAAGGATCTATCAAGTTCAACATCTTTGCAAGTAAAGTAGTGGGGCTAGGTAACATGAACAATTTAAACCTACCATTGTTTGATATCCCCCCTGAATATTTGCTAAGGCCCTGTTTACCAATCATTTTTGAACTTTGTGCACCTCACCCCATTTGAGAAGTATTTTCTCTTCAGTTCAGCTAGAATTGATCAAAGTGATGGGAGATTTTTCCACATAGTTTATTTTTGCATATTTAGTTAGCCTATGAAAACAAAAACGTTGCTAGATATAAATTTAATAACATATAAATATAAAATAAATATAGCCATTACAAAATTACTTGACTTAGTTATAGATGCTAGAGCTCTTTGTTGGGTTAGCACCCTCACACAGTAGTCAAGGAGATCCCAAGATTCATAAATGCATTTAATAGCTATGCACTTTTGATACACTAGTAAATAGCACATCTTGTATTTTGAAGCTTCTTCATTAAGTTGGCTAAGTACCTGTACTCTGATGTTGTCCCCTTAAGAGAATTCCTCTAGGGTGGTATGGGGTAGAAGTAGAGTTTGATCATTTGCCACTAGCTCTTCTCTTTAGATGCAAAATGTATTCATAAATATAAAAACAAGTTAAATAAATGATTAGGGGATTAAGCAAAAATATATTAATTTACATGAAACTCACCCTTCTAATAGGTAGACATTGCCTAGAGGATTCTAAAATAAAATGATAGGTTTGTGACCCAACATCAAAGTGTTATCAACATTGAATTGGAAGTATTTTGGTTACTCCTATATGTAGATACTTGTTGAATATGTTGTGCCCCAATTATCTAACTTCATGAGAGCTTTAGGATCATTCAAAATATATTCTAAAATATAGTTGGAATATTCGACCAATATTATCTCTGTAATTACAGTGGAAACATTAGCAGCCAATTGTAACCATAATATCACACTAAAATTTTGTAGTGAGTATTGTAAGAACTCCTTGGCCCCATGCCTGAATCATATGTGAGCCCTACCATGTAGTATCATGTCTAGTAGGAGGTTATTTTAGAAAGAAGTCCCCATATAGTAGAGAATGGTAACTAATGAGTGGCAAGGTACCCCTATGCTCAACCATACGAATACAAGCATTATGCATGATTTGGTTGAACTCCAAGGACTAAGTGCTTATGTGCCTTCACAGAACAAGGATGGGTTAGGCAATCATTGTCTTCCCAAGCTTACTCATATGGCATGATTTTATGGTTAAGTAAACTTGAGGTATATGATTTTTATGCTTTTTATGTTTATGTCCTAGTGCTAAAAGGGAGGAGTGAAATAATTAAGTAACTAATTTAATTTAACTAATGCGCTAGGTTCTAACTAGTCCTAACACCAGCATTCATTCCCACTCTCTATACACATCCAAAACCAATGTAACACTATTGGTATTATCAAACGCTAATCGTTATTGGGTTACCAAGTGTTCCACATATGCTCAAAGTGGTTGTACTGAGTGTGCTTTCTTGTGAAAATTAACAAACCAATAAAAACAACATCAATTAACTAACGAAAGCATTAAATAATTGTAAATAACATTAAATGCAATAAATAAGCTATTCTGAATGCTGCAAGGTTTATCAAAAATTTCGTCTTTATTTCCAAACACAAGGTGTGCTCAGGTACACAATGCTCAAATAAAGATCTGTTTACTTTATGACTCCTACTGTGGGCGCTCAAAAATAATTCTAACTCTAGAAAGGAAAAACTGCAAGAGTTCAGGTAAGGGACTAAGAAACTAATGCCAAAACCAAGTGTGCCCACCTCTTATTTATAGGCAACGAGACAAGTCCTGATATCGGATGTCTGATATTGCTTCATAGGCTCCAATATTGTAGACCTAATATCGCGGATCCAATATCATGGTTTCAATATTGCAGTTCATCATACCCCCACGATTGAATGAAAACTTATCCTCGAGTTCCGTACAAAATATTGAGAAGGTATTGGATTATTGACATGGAGTGACAGACTCAAAGTGCCCAGTGAATGGATCTTCAAATATATTACAACATTGGTGTTCATACCCATTGTGGTGAACACCATACACAAATGACATCCAAACCTTTATTTGATAGCTTGGAGAGAGAGAGAAAAGAAAATGAGGCACATTACTACCCATGTCAAGACTGTACACATCATTATTCATCCATGGCCATATAATGCGTGTTCCTTGCATAACTACTTTAGCTCTAGTCCATCTTGAGTGCTTCCTCCTATCCCAGTCCATTGTTCATGTGAGCGCCATCTACACATACAACACAGTCATGAATTAGCAAGGATAGATAAGATATAATGTGACTGATACCTTGCCTCACTATGAATCACATTGGCTAGGTTGTGGGTATCATAAATATTGGGTTAGAGGTTTGTAACTTGTGACTACCCAAGGTGTAGGGGTGAGGTAAGTAATGGAATGGAAAAATTTATGCCAAGGCCCCCACGACTAAGAGTGAACCTCTGATAGCAATAAGATGGAAAATGAAAGAATAAGAAAGAATAGTAAAATAACAATGGTGAGGCCAATAAAATAAAATTGGATGTCATGGATGGTTGAAATGGGAAATGGTTGATTGCAGGAAATGTTTAAGGGAAAGAACTAAACAATTGCACCATAAAGGAATGCGAGTGGATCCTGTCTAAGCAGGCTCATGCCCTTTATGCTCTGACAAACCCACAAACCCAAGAGTCCATAGGCTCTAGGAATGACATATGGAAACAATGGTTAAGAACTTACTGACAAGAGTTTACCAAAGAATAATAATGCAGTGACCAAGATATAGATTGATCATAAAATCGGTAATGAGGTGGAATATGAAAGGAAATATGGGAGAGAAGAGAGAATAATATGGAATCCCAAGATCAAGGTTGTGTAAAGTCCCTTGTGTATTATGTGGTTTAGGTGACTTAATAGAATTCATTCCAAATCCAGATCAAAACTAACCACATGCAGTGAGCTTGCATCAACACACTGGACCAATCCATCCTCCTGAAGCAACAAGAATGCTTCTACAAGGCTACTACCATTCCAACAAGAAAAGAATAGAAGAGTAGGAAGCAAGAAAGGGCCTTAGTTAGAGGGAACCTTTAGGCTTGGGGAACATGTCTTTATAGTGCCATAACTAGTGCTTGTCGCCCATGTTTCTTTATTATGTCTAAGGGGTGTGCTTTGAATTCCCACCAATTTTTTTTTCATGAGAACCACACTATGCAAATACTTATTTGATTTGGTCAACTTCCTAATATTTGATTAATAGCAGAATGATAGAAAGCCTATGACAAACATCCAAGTACCGAAGAGAATAGCTAGCACAAATGCATCAAATCCTCTTGAGGTCACACCCTTTTCAATCCATTTGAATCCTTCCTTGGGTTGAAGAGTACCAAGCCACTAATTCATGAATAATTTTACTTAGAAAAAGGGATAGTACAGTTTCAAGATCAAGGAAGACCAGAGAGCTAAATGGATGAATGAATGACATGGACTCATTGCCTGTGTTATCAAAAGAAACCATATCTTAGTATCAACATTAAAAGTCAAAGGTAAAAATCAAACATTAGCAATCAACATCATTATAGTATAATCCATCATTATAAGCACTTATTATGTGACGAGTAAGAATAAATCAAACAAAGAAATAGTAAAAATGTTAAAAATATTAATGATGGTATAAAACAAAAATAAGTAAAGATGAAAAATGTGTAAAACAAAAATACAAAAGAAACTGAAGGCTTAGAATGGTTAGCATTGGTGGCCATCTCTCTCATGACTGAGTTGGAAGGAGGCGATCTGAAATAAGGAGTCGGGTTGTCCACCAATAGAGGTAGTATTAATACTAGCCTTTTTAGATTCATGGAAAGGATTGGTTTGCTAGATGTTGACCAATAATTTCTTGTTTGGGCTTTCAAGTTTATAGATCATCATGGCCCCTAAAGAAAAAGTTTCATGAATGATATAAGGTCCCTCCCACAGTGTTTGAAATTTAGTTCATTGTGGCACATGTGTGGGATTCCAATAAAGAACCTTATCTCCCAGTTGGTATTTGACTTTCCTAATCCTTAAGTCATGACATTGTTTGTTAAAGGCCTTATGTAGTTCATTGGATGATAAGGCAGCTAATCGATTTTCATCTAGTAAGTTAAGGTTCATCAACCATTCTTTCTGTGCTAGACTAAGGGCAAGGTTGAGGTCACATGTTGTAGATAGTATATGGAGCTCATCTTGGATAGGGAGTGTTGGAAGTTTACCATATACTAACTCATAGGGAGAGCAGCCTATAGGGAGTTTCCACTTAGAGTGGTATGTTCAAAGAGTATTTTTCCTCTTGGTTCCTCAATCTCGTCTATATTTGCTAATGGTTTGTGTTAATATTTTTGTGATCTTCCTATTGGTAACTTCGACTTGACCATTCACTTCAGGATGATATGGTGTAGTCAGCTTGTGCTCAACTCCTAAGCATTGTATCAACTTTCGAAAAGTCGCACCTATAAAATGTTTACCATTATCAGAAATAAGTGCACGATGCATGACAAACTATTTACAATTTTTTGTTGAACAAATCATGCAACATTAGATGATGTACAGTCTGTAATAATGGTTACTTCTACCCACTTTGTAAAATAGTCAACAACAATGATAATGTACACTTTTCCATTAGACATTGGTGTAATAGGCCCCATAAAATCAATTCCCCATATGTCGAAGGGTTCTAAGGGTTGAATCCATTGTTGTAGACCTCCATTCTAGCAGTCATTCCCCCATCACATTGGCAGTACTCACAAGATTGGATGAAATGATGAGCATCTTGAAACAATGTAGGCCAATAATATCCTGTAAGCAAGATTTTAATGGTTGTTCGTCTCCTAGTGTAATGACTGCCACAAGGGCCCTCATGAGCATCTTGGAGAACTCGTAATTAATCTACATCAGGAACACACCATCAGACCAAGCCATCAGAACATACTTTATAAATTTGTCTGTTAATTATCATAAAATATTTGGCTCGGTGAAGAAACTGTTGTTTCTTTTTAACATCTAACCCTTGTGGTGTTTCTTGTGTGAGGAGATAGGTAAGAATGCTACTATACTAATCTGTCTTTGTGGTTAATTAATTATTTATTACACTTGCAAAGAGGAGTTCATCGAGGAAATGGTCAGAAATTAGATACTCGTCCTCTTTGTTATCCCATTGTAACCAAGATAAATGATCAGCAACAACATTCTTAGTGCCTTTAATATTGATCATTGTAAGGTCAAACTCTTGTAAGATCACGAGCCACCGTATGATGCGAGGCCTCACCATTGGTTTATTCATTAGGAACCAAATTGCACTATGATTCGTATGTACAAATATCTTATAGCCCAATACATAGTGCCTAAATTTTCCTAGTGTAAACACCACAATCATTAATTCTTTTTATATTATGATGTAATTGAGTTGTGTACCAGAAATACTTTGACTTGCACAGTGAATGTAATAGGGTCATTTCTGATCATCTAACTGTGTACGTACAACTCCTAAAGCAAAGTTGGACACGTCAGTCATTATGTGGAATGGTTTGGACCAGTCAAGAGCTTGTAGAATGGGTGTTTCTATGAGCTTTTATTTTAAGGTTTGGAAAGCTAGTTCACATTCCTTGGTCCATTCAAAAGGTATGTCCTTCTTCATTAGTTCTACCAAAGGTTTTGTAATCCTTGAAAAGTTCTTAATAAAGCGTCTATAATAACTAGTATGTCCAAGGAATGACCAGATATCTTTTATAGTTTCAGGTTGACGAGTGGTTCCTTGGATAACCTTAATCTTTTTAGGATCTACCTCTATCCTTGTTTGTGAAATCTTATGCCCTAACACAATGCCTTCTTGAACCATTAAATTTCTTTTTTGCCAATTGAGCCTTAAGTTGGTTTCTACACATCATTTCAGTACTTGCTCTAATTATTCCAATGCTTACTCAAAGTCCACTCCATAGGTGGAGAAATCATCCATGAAAACCTCCACACCATTCCCTATTTACTACTGAAAGATGCTTAGAACCAAACGTTGAAATGTTGCTGGGGCATTGCACAAGCCAAACGACATCTACTATATGCAAAAGTCCCCCAAGGACTTGTGAACATGGTTTTGGCTTATTCTTATAGTACTATTTGAATTTGATTGTATCCCCTGTAACCATCTAGAAAACTATAGTATCAATGCCCTACAATGGTGTCTAAGACTTGTTTGACGAATGGTAATGGGAAGTGGTTTTTGAATGTTGCCATGTTTAGTATCCTAAATTCTATACACACCCTCCATTTACCTCCCTTTTTAGGCACAATGACTAAGGGACTAACCCATTCACTATCACCAATGGGGTAGATGAACCTAGCTTTTAGAAGCTATTCAATTTCTTCCTTAACCACTTGCTTAAGCTTTGGGTTCAGTCACCTTTACGATTGTCATCAAGGTTTCATGGAGGGGTCAATGTAAATTCTATGTTGGCATTGAAACACCACTAATTTCGGCCTAACACTTTGAAACAAGAACAACCTAGAGCCCTTTTAGCTTTTGGGAAGCAAAATTTGACTAAGGCATGGAACTCATGCCCAACTGGCTCAAGACAGCTTTCTCACGCTCAGCTTGTCAAGATCGTTTGCCCTCAGCGTGAGTAACTCCAAAAACTTCAAAATCAAGTAAAAAATCGTCCAAATCTAAGGGTACAAGCCATCCTCGAGAGTCATTGCTATTCACTCAAAGTTTCAACATTCAGGGATTCAAATCTCAACATCAAAAGGTTCAAATTTTCTCACTCACGCTATCACTCATGCTGAGGGCATGTTAACAATGTAAGTACAACGTGAACAACTTTCAAAGCCCAAAATTGAGTCGAAACAATCTGATTTCCAATGTCCAAGTCATCCTTGGAGTTCATCATCAACAAAATTCAAGTTCCAGCCTCCAAATTCCAAATTTTAGTTCAAAATTGCAAGTTTTTACAGCTCATGCTGTGGTCATGCTTCACTCATGCTGGCAGCGTGAGTCTAGCATGAGCTACCAAAAATGATCTAAAACAAGCCACATCAGGCTCAATTTTTGACTTGCAAATCATTCCTAAGGTCAACCACACAGTCAAACAGCAGTTGCACTCAAGAACTAGGCTTCAAAAATCAAAATTTGGTGGAAAATCTATCATTTTAGCTCACTCACGCTGAGGTCATGTTGGCAGCATGAGTGCAGCGTGAGCATGCTGAGGACATGACAAGGCAAAATCAACTCACGCTGGAAGTCCTGGCAAGCAAAGACACCTCAAACAGCCACAAAGCCACCCCAATCAACATCCTAAAGTAGTCAATTCAGAGATTGAGAAGTTTCAAGCGAGCCAAAGTCAATTTATCTTGTTGTACATTATCATTCTCATTGTAAATTTTCATCATTTGTGAGCTTGTCAAGCTCTTATGCTCCAAATTGTATCTGCCTCCATGAGCATAAGCTAGCTTGAGTAAGTTAACACACGCTGTAAGATACAATGCACCTAGTCAAAAACGTAGCTTGCCCACACATGTCCAACTCACACATAGCTATCCATCGGACACGTGTCACTTGATCCGTTTTCCTCTCAATTCTCAACCATTGATTCCATTCATGAATTCTGCACCTGAGCCTAGCCAAACCCTATAAATACCCTATCAATTCACATAAATGGGGTTGGCAATTTTGAAGGTTGACAGCTTAGGAAACTCAGACCAGCAATCCTTGGGCGCTCGGGCACACTTAACTCCTAGCATCCAAGCACTCCTGAAACACATCACATCACCCCAGGGCTTGGCACTTGACTTGCCATCCACATGTGGACTACGCTTTGACTGGTGCACATCTTTTCGAAGCAATAAAATATAGTTCATTTTGCCAACCATTATATTGTTTACTCTATTTTACATTCAGTTTACGTTTTGTTTACAATACTGTTGTATGTACGATCTGTTTGCATTTTGTACGTCACTATTTACATTTCAAACATCAGTTACGATAACCCTGGCGCAAGTCGTAGTTTACGCTTGGGGAAGTCCTTGGTTGATTTGCATGCAGATCATCCAAGGCGCTCTACCTTAGTTTCCTTTTCTAGCTTGCCCTCACGTGAAGGCAGGGTTAGCTGTGTCTGCTCAACAATCTTTTGGTGTTTGTTTTCCCTTCCAGCCTTACATCGATGATTTAGGTCAGTACAGTAAATTGGTGCTAGAAGGAGGGCCACCTGTAAACACTGCACAGATTAAGTATTGAAACTGAGTGTTGGCGACCGTTTGGGACGCGACCGCCAACGAGTGTCCTCGAACAGGATTTAGGTGCCTGCTGGTCTCTGGCAACATCAAGGCCTAGATACCTCCAAATAAACTCAGTAGTTAATGTGAGTATGTGTGTGTACTGTTGCGGTGTGTGGTTGTGTAAAATGTAACAATTGCGTTGTGTGTGAACTACAAATGACTTACTTGAAAGAGATTCAGCCAACTTTGCCAAGTACTGTGAGTTGTTGAAAATTTCCTATTTTGTTCAACTGCCTAGTCTATGTGGTCCTTATAATACCTACTTGTAACAAATAAAATTTTGCAAAAACATTTGAGCACAACTTCGTAATCTACTCCTAATTTTCCCCAGAGAAAGAGATAGTTCCACAAGAAAACTAGAAATAGAGCAAGATTCGATGGAAATA
>MNCI01030754.1:234740-256223 GCA_015680685.1 Gnetum montanum | reverse complement strand
TGGAGGTTTCATCACAGTTCCAGGGCAACGGTCTTTCTCTTATTTTTGCCCAGAACTTGCAAGAACCAACACATGTTTGAAGTAAGATTCAAAATGCAGCATCATCCAAAATCGTAGATTCAAACTGCCTCCGCATAATAAGGCCCTGCAAAATCGTAACCGACGATCACCGCAGGGGAAGGCTCTACAAATGCAATCTGACTCTGTCGTCGCGTATTGGAAACGAAAGGCATTTTTTTTTGGATAACATTGTGCTGAACATATTGTTTTAAACAGAGGGTTTCGGTTACCAGAGATTTTTCGTTTTGCCCCCAAATTGACTTAGGGCTTCCTGCGTTTTTGTTTGAAAATTTTCCCTTGAATCTTTACTGCCATTGCCATTGATTGTAGAACCAAGGGCTAACGTTTTATGGATCTGCATCTGCCGAAACTGCCTGCAGAAACCTTCAGAATCGTTGCAGCCGCACCACCGAAATCGTAACAACATATCCTGCGTTAGATGTTTCATGTGCCAGGCTGAATGTCGCGTGGCAGTTTGTATGGGGTTTCTGTGCACCTTGAGATCGCCTCCAACGTTTTGTTCTTGTTTTGAACCAGAAAATCAGCAACGTCAACGACTGCGGCGGTGTAGAGCGACGGCTGCGGTGATGTTTGTTGGCTTGGCCATGATTTTATGATGGCCATGTATTTTCCAGTAACACCGTAGTCTTCTTTTCCCTTCACTGATGCTGCATAATTTTTCAAAACATTCGAGGCATTGCTGATTTTTGTTTAATTCCTGTTTTACATGAAATTTCAAATGTTGTCTTAAGGATACGATCGAATTTAACAACCAGGACCTGCAACTTTGTGCCTTCCACATAAATAATATACTCCCTTTCTTACTGATTTTACTATCCTCTGATCTTTGACAAGGGAATAATCCCGCACTTTCATCTTATACCCAAAAGGCTTCAACATCAAAATTTTTTTACCAGTGAATCAATCTTAAAAAAAAAAACCCATCAACCTTCAACACTAAAGCTGTAATTTACTTACAACCATAGATTCCTCCAATTTTGAATAAAATATTTTAACTGTTCCATGGAATGGCCAAATGTGCCAACATTGAGCTTAGCTCGTCAAGCTTCCTTACACACACACAACTTGACTTACTCACGCTAATCCGAGTTACTCACGCTGAGACTTACTTATGCTGAGCCCAGTCACTCACGATAAGACTTGCTCACGCTGCCAGCGTGTGTTTGAGGTCACTCACTCTATGCCAATTACTCATGTTGTGCAAGTTACTCACACTATCAACTTGCTCACGCTGACAAGCCCAGTTTGCTCATGCTACTATGGAATCTTTCCACATTCTCACACCTGAACAATATAACTTCATCTATGTGAAAATCCAAGTCAACTTGCTTATCAGTTGCATGGAAAGAGAGGCAAAGAGAAACTATGAGCTCATCTACAGGGGAGGTCATGAGTTCACTCCCTCAGCATTTGACATAATCCCCTTTCCTGAGCCCCATCATCAACTCATATCTCAGCTTCTCATGGCAACGATTCAAGCCTTACAGCCACCTCCAATAGAGCCTTAGAATGGAAATGAGGAAGATGAATTTGTTACCCAATCTGAGCATGGGGATTCATACCATACCATCATTCCTCACACCTATACAAACCCATTATTCCAACCTTTCCTGGAAGGAACCATGCTTCCTCCTTCATCTGCATACACGCGAGGGCTAGCTTCTCGATAAGAAGTACCAACTTCCATGTCCACCCATTACATACCACAAGTACAAACCCATGGGGCACCTTTGACTACTTCAACGCAACACGTTCAGGGTGTCACCTCACAACCTGTGGTTGGGCAGTGGGTTTCACTAGCTGTCTAGCAACACCAACCTACTCTCTATAATGTACCACATCCTCTAATCCCGTCTCTGAATGTTGCTCCACCACAACAACTGACAATCCAACAGTATCCCTTGCTGCAAACAATGCAACAACCGAATTACTACCAATCACAATCCATTCAACCTGCTGGTCTGCTTACTGCCCAAGAGTGGGCAGACACAAAGAAAATGATGCACTTGTTAACTGAAGAGGTAAAGTGCCTTAAAACCGTAAACACTAAGGAACTCAAGGTGCTAGACTTCTATCAAGATGATCCAATCTGCTCTTCAGTCCCACCATTAACCTTGCTAAAGGAAATTCCATTACCTCAACTAACAAAGTAGAATGGAGAGGGAGATCCAAACACCCATCTATTAACATTTTGACTAGAATGTATACTACTTCAGGCCTAGCCTCATGCAATTTTGCGAGTTTTCGCTATGTCCTTAGCGGGAAAAGCCTTAGACTGCTACCGAACCTTATCTCATAACTCCATATCCACTCTGGAGGATTTGTTATATTAGTTCGTTACCCATTTCAAATATAATCTAAAACTTGAAGCCACATTGGATAGCTTGATTCAGATTAAATAGGCGCCACTAGAGCTGATACAAAAATTCATCTAAAGGTGGAGCGCAGTCCTAAATGAACTCCACGAGCCCATACCTGAGACATACCTACTCACCATCCTTAAGGTGGTCGTGAATGACTTTGTTAAATTGAAATTCTATTATTTGAGTGCCCATACTTTGAGTCAAGCGTTCGCAAAAATTAAGAACATAGAAGAGGCGGTGCAATCAAGAAATAACCCAGCTTATGTGGCCTATAGAAACCAACATGCTCGCAAGAAAAACATAATAGTGCCAATGGTGGCCAACCAACTGGGGTCCAACAGCTATGCAGCCCAAAGCCCCAGCTAACAAAACTGCCAACTTTGGTGCCAACTCATCTACATTGGTAGGGGCCACCCCAAGGCCCAAGTTTCAGTGCAAGGACCACTCAAAGTATACACCACTACTGATGCAACCCTCTAAACTACTGGAGCAACTATTGAAAGCTGGGAAAATCCAACACAAACACGTGTCAGTGATTACCCACCAAAAACATGATAGGCACTGTGAACTACTAAGAAACCCCACATTAGCAATACCAAATAAGCCCCTGATCCCACAACATTTTAAATTGGACCAATATTGTCATTACCACAAGTTGTCTAGTCACAGTAGATACAACTATCATGCTTTGCAAGATGACCTACAGAGAATGATAGAATAAGGACAATTGGTGATTGACATGGTGAGTCAATCCAACACAGATGATGCCTCCTATGTCATAAACTCAACTAGCATAGGTGGCAAGCCCAAACTTGTGCAACAACCTTTCGTAATCCATGTGCCTCCTAACAAGGCAAAGGTCCCCATAGCCTCCACAAGCAAGGGGCCTCCCTCTATTCTCAAAGTGCCACCTCAAGCCCCCACAACACCCTTTGTGGTCAAGGTTCCATAGCAACCATACGCTAAGACGTTAAACTGGCATGACCTGTCCGCTAAGACATTAAACTGGCATGACTCGTCTGCTAAGATGTTAAACTAGCATGACACAGCAACAACAACCACTAAGCAACCTTTTATCATCAAGGTGCCACAACAAGTTGGCCATGTAACAACTCCTCCTAAACCACCATTTGTAATAAGGGTTCCACAACATGATGGCCCCTCACCTACCTGAAGCCCAACAATGGGCAACATCTCAATCTCTCCTCCCTCAAGGGTTGATCCCACTAGCAACCTGGGTAGGCCCACCAAATGGTAACGCAAGAGGACAAACGAGTACCTCGCAACCCCCATGGCTGAAGCAAAGGCCACAACTAGTAAGCAACAACCAAGCATTGGGGCTCCTACCCCCAAGCAGGCCAAGCAAACCCAGCCCAAGTCCCCTTTGCAAGAGATCTGTCTTTCAAGCCACATGGAGGAAATCAGGGCCAACACAATAGCTAATGACAAGGACTTTGTAGCTACGCTAACCTAGGTGAAGCAAATGCTCAAGCAAAAGAGCACAATGTTGAGCTTGTACGACTTGTTCATGACCTCATCTGCTCACTGCCAAGCATTGGCCCAGATTTTGGCCTCCATTCTTGTAATGGAGGACATCCCTGCAAATAAGGCATCCATCCATGCAACAATGCTGCCTCCTACACCACCAGAATTGGGTTCAGCATCCTTAGCCTTTCGTGATGATGCAATCAAAGTCAACCCTGCACAAGGGGAGGTCACTACAGCTCCACTATCCATTAACATTCATGTTGGACAGTGTACCATCCTTAGAGTGCACGTAGATGATGGTGCAGCAACAAACATAGTCTTGTACTCTGTCATCGAAAAGCTAGGCCTGGAAAATAAAATCAAGCCAACCAAAACCATGTGTCTAAAATCCTTCATCGGATCACATGTCACAGTCAGGGGTACAATCAACTTAGCCTTTGTGGTAGGAGAGAAATTCCCCACTAGTGCATATTTCACTATCATAGAGGAGATGCCAGGTTTCAACATGATTCTAGATAGGCCTTGGCTAGTCCAACTAAGGGCCATCTCCTCTCCCATCCACCAAGAAATCCACCTCCCATACGAAGGTGGTCAAGTTATCATCCATGGTGATAACGCTTCCTCTTTGACTATCCACGACATAGAGATGGTGCAAGTTTTAGAAGAAGAGTTTCTTAATGGTACACCTATAACAACCAATGCAGTGCCTAAGGCTAACATACTCGAACGAGTGGTTGAAGCCAATAGCCTCTCGGAGGATCCTAAGTCTTGCACACTCCCTAATCCATGCCCAGTTAGGAAGCAACTACATGACCAAGACTTTCCCTTGGCCAAAAATGTCCTAAATGCTTTCCTACCCTTCACCTCCACTTGCCATGTATTTTGACATTCATTTACATCGCACTAACCTATGTGTTTACATTTTTCCCACTCACTTAGATCACGCATTTTTCTTTGTTTGTACATTCGTCAACTCAGTTTACACATAGCATTTGTAAAACATCAAACGAAAAAACATAAAACCATAAAAACACATGACCTGAAAAGGCCTTAAACTAGCCTATAGCCTAGAACGGCCTAAAACTATCACTTTTGCATTGCTTTTTCTTTCATTCATACATTTTAACTCTATGTATGACAAGTGTCACTTGGTGTTTTTTTCTTCCTAGTTGATTTTTTCTAGGATCTTGCAGTCACACAGCACGACCATGCATGCAGCATCACATCTTACACAAGCAAGGTAAGCACAGATAGTCTGCTATGACTATAAACTGGCACAGATAGTCTTGGGGTCATGACAGTAAACTGACACCACAAAGTTTCGTCTGGTATGACACTAAACTGACACATCTGTCTGCCATGACTTAAAACTAGCATCCAGAGTCTACTAAGACTATAAACTGGTTTCCCTCTTCACAGTCCGCTACAACTATAAACTAGCAATGCACCATTCACTACGATGCTAAACTAGCACCGTCCAAAGGGTTATGACGTGAAACTAACCCGCAACAGTCCACTAAGACTATAAACTAGCAACATCATCAATGACCAGGCAATACTTGAAAAGATATGTTGTTGCAATTGGCTGTACATGCTCCACAAAGACTTGCTGCACAATTTTTCTCATGGACCCAGATGAAGCTGATGTTGTTCTATCTACTTTGAAATTGCACACGGTGGCTCCATCTCCTTGGTTATTTTCAAGTTTAAAGTGCTTTGTTAACCGTTTTTTTTGTGGTTTTTCTTATCTTCTTGGATTTGTGTTTGCAGGATGACATGCCTGAGGCGTTTGTGCACAAATGCACTTCATCATGACAACAAGGTATCACATTCTTCCTAACGCACACAACTGGGATAATCAATCCATTCATAAGTATATTCTTGACTCTTGATACATTCCCTATTCCCCTTATCCTATTCAATTGCACCCCCTTGATACGCATCACAAAGTTCTTGATACATTGTTGCACACTGTGATCCTCTAAGCAGTTGCAACGCAAAACATAGTACATGGTACATGATGCAAAATGCAAGTGCTAGAACACGAGAACAACACTAAAAGCAAGCTCTTTCAAAAAGACCAAAAAGAAAAGAAGAAACAAACAAAAAATAAAAAGAAAAGAAAAGAAGAAACAAACAAAAAGAAAAAGAAAAAAAAGGTCAAAGAGCAAAATGCACGAAAAAGGTCTTCATGACCCCATTGATATCATAGACCAAAGACTATTGGCTATTCTCATATAAGCCCTAGGTGAGAAGGCAATTATCTTGGAAAACAGTCACACTCGTGTCTCAAAGAGATCATGTTGCACATCATCGCATGGCTTTGGCTGTTTACAACAGGCCCCGTAAACACTCTATAAGAGTCCTGTTTCTCCAAAGAATGCACCTCCTATGTCTTGGCTTCGAGTTTGCTAAAAACCAACCATTAACAAGGACCAAAGATATAGCTTGTTCATGTGAGAGAATTCCTATCTCACAATTCCAACAACAATTATATCCCTTGATCAACTCTTGATTTCCCCAGTTACAACCAATCCCCTTGCATCTTGAACTGCACTTCCCCAACCCCATGTACTTTTGAACACGGTGTGATGATGTCCAGCCAAGGGTCGACGGTTAATGTTTGGTACTTGGTTGTTCATGGTGTTTAGCACTTCTTTGTCGATGCCTCTGAGGTGAATTCCTTCAGGCATCAACAAAGAGGGGCCAATGAAACATCACTAATTTTAGCCTAACACTTTGAAACAAGAACAACCCATAGCCCTTTTAGCTTTTGGGAAGCAAAATTTGAGTAAGGCATGGAACTCACGCCCAGCTGGCTCAAGCCAGCTTGCTCATGCTCAGCTTGTCAAGATCATTTGCCCTCAGCGTGAGTAACTCCAACAGCTTCAAAATCAAGTTAAAAATGGTCCAAATCTGAGGGTACAAGCCATCCTCAAGAGTCACTACTATTCACTTAAAGTTTCAACATTTAGGGATTCAAATCTCAGCGTCAAAAGGTGCAAATTTTCTCACTCACACTGAGGGCATGCTGATAGCATGAGTACAATGTGAGAAACTTTCAGAGCCCAAAACTAAGTCGAAACGATCTGATTTCCAACATCCAAGTCATCCTCGGAGTTCATCATTGACAAAATTCAAGTTCCGACCTACAAATTCTAGATTTCAGTTCAAAATTGCAAGTTTTTGCAGCTCATGCTGTGGTCACACTGTACTCACGCTGGCAGTGTGAATCCAACGTGAGCTACCCAAAATGGTCTAAAACAAGCCACATTAGGCTTAATTTTTGACTTGCAGATCATTCCTAAGGTCAACCACACAGTCAAACAGCAGTTGCACTCAAGAACCAAGCTTCAAAAATCAAAATTTGGTGGAAAATCTGTTATTTTAGCTCACTCAAGTTGAGGTCATGTTGGCAACGTGAGTGCAACATGAGTGTAGCATGAGTGTAGCCTGAGCACGCTGAGGACATGCCAAGGCAAAATCAACTCACGCTAGAAGTCCTGGTTAAGCAAAGACACCTCAAACAACCACAAAGAAACCCTGATCAACATCCTACAGTAGTCAATTCAGAGATTGAGAAGTTTCAAGCGAGCCATAGTCAATTTCTCTTGTTGTACATTATCATTCTCATTGTAAATTTTCATCATCCGTGAGCTTGTCAAGCTCTTATGCTCCAAATTGTATCTGCCTCCATGAGCGTAAACTAGCTTGAGTAAGTTAACACATGCTATAAGATACAATGCATCTAGTTAAAAATGTAGCTTGCCCACACATGTCCAACTCACACACAGTTATCCATTGGACATGTGTCACTTGATTCGCTTTCCTCTCAATTCTCAGCTATTGATTCCATTCATGAATTTCGCACCTGAGCCCAGCCAAACCCTATAAATACCCTATCAATTCACATAAACGGGGTTGGCAATTTTGAAGGTTGACGGCTTAGGAAACTCAGACTAGTAATCCTTGGGCACTCGGGCACACTTAACTCCTAGCATCCAAGCACTTCTGAAACACATCACATCATCCCGGGGCTTGGCGCTTGACTTTCCATCCATATGTGAACTACGTTTTGACTAGTGTACATCTTTTTTAAGTAATAAAATACAGTTCATTTTGTCAGCCGTTATATTATTTACTTTGTTTTACATTCAATTTATGTTTTGTTTGTAATACTGTTCTGTGTACGATCTGTTTGCATTTTGGACGTCACTGTTTACATTTCAAACATTAGTTAAGATAACCCTAGTGCAAGTCATAGTTTATGCTTGGGGAAGTCCTTGGTTGTTTTGCGTGCAGGCCATCCAAGGCACCCTACCTTCGTTTTTTTTTCCAACTTGCCCTCAGGTGAAGGCAAGGTTAGCTGTGTCTGCCTGATGATCTTTCAGTGTTTGTTTTCCCTTCTAGCCTTACATCGATAATTTAGGTTAGTACATGCATATTATAGGATCTATTCTGGTTAATTTGGGATATGACCAAGCAAAGGCTTTCGACCATTTGTTTACCATTTTTAGTAGTCTTTCTTTTTGTTGAGAAGCGAGCTTAGCATTAATGATTACCGATTTTCCATTCTTGAGAAATGTATACTCCACACCAGTGGGCAGCGGTTTTAACTCAAGGGGCTCTTACTTGAACTCGTTAAGGATTTTCAACTTCTCCCAGTTGATATTTTCGATGTCAGGACTTGGAAGTTGGCGATAGGCTTGCTCTAATGTATCTATGTTATCGATGTAGGCGTAAGTCAAGTTCTCAGTTGATTCCATGCATATAGTTGAGTTGCTCTCTTGGTTAGTTGTTAGCCACTGGATGCCTTCCTATCTTGTGGCTACTGCATACAAGCATCTTTGTATGTTAGTTCATGCAGGCAATGTTAAACATTGTACAAACTAGGCCTTCTGCATGTAGTTGAACCCTATGTCACTATATGCAATGCATAAAACTTTCTTCTTCTCAATCTTTCCAAATGTATTTTTTCTTTGATATTTTTAGGGAAAGATCACGTATTCCTAGGCATGCATCAATTGTGCTTAGTCATGCTCTTCCCATAATGATTGGGAAGTCCCCCTTGCAATTGTTGACTTGACTCACTAGGAAATCGACTAGATACGACCATCCACAAACAGTGGTGACAATGTCCTCCATTAGTCCTAATGGGACAGTGATGGACTGGTTGGCTAGCTCTAAACAAATGTTACTCTTTTTTAGTGGAGGCAGGTTCTAGGCTTTATACATTTCTTGAGAGATTAAGTTGACACTGGAACCTGAATTCAAAAATGCTTTACATGGTTCATTCCTAGCAATTTGTAAATATATAAGAGGACTCGTAGGATCAGAGAATTTCCTAGGAAGACGGTTAGCTTTAATATCATCGGTAATGGCATGAGTCAACATGACCATGTATGTTAAGTGCAGTCTTTGGTTTGAAGAAAGCTTCGAAGATTCGAATGATAGTGAGGCGTTTGGAGGATTAGTTGTTTGTGGTTGTGAGGACTTAGTTGGACTATTGGTTTTGAAGAAAGATCTCTTCTTTGTGTGATTGTCTGAACCAATAGTAGGTTGAGGGTTGACAACCCTTGTAGCATTGCATTGCTATGGCTGGGCAAGGAGCTCACCCTGCATAGCTGGAGTAGGTGGTAATGGAGCTAAGGGTGGAAGAGGTGCAGTTGGATGAGAAAGATAGTGTGTTTGTTGAACATCTCTCCTAGGAGAAAAAGTTCTATAGTACTCGTGGACTTGGTAGTAAGGCTAAGGAGTGACATGACTAGTAGAGTCACGTGGAGAGATTTGTTGCTGCACGTAGTACCCATATGGGTTAGGTTGACGGTAAGGGTATTATTGACATGATGGTGACATTCCCCATGATTGTGGGTGTTGCCACTATTGATATTGTTCATTTGGTTGTGGTGGAGTTCCACTTGGATAATACGTTAAGGGTTGGTGGAACTGCCCTGGGTTACCTTGAGGATAAGGTAACCTTCTGGGTATTTTCTATCTGTTTAATCGTGGGTTTAGTGCATACACCCCAAACTCCTGCAGATGTGAGATTACTAGGAAACATCCTTTAGGATGGTCATATTGGCATATCTCACATATGCCATCATTGTTTGTATCCGAATCCACAACCTCTTCAATGATGGCAACTTTACCCTTACCTTTGTTACATGCATATTCAGCTTTTTTCTTTTACCTCCTCTCTTGGTCACTACCTTGTTCCCTAGACTCCTCTACTATTTTGAGAACAATTTGAAATTTATTATCTTGGGAGTCCCACATTTGGTCTACCTTTGTTGATACATCTAATGCAAACTTTTGAATGGACAAAGTTTTCCTATTCACCATTTCTTTGAGTGGTGACTCTTCTTCATTCTCACAAAATCTAACTTCCTTCTTTTGGAGGGAAGGTTCTTTGTTGTATTCCTCCACATTTTCTCTTTTCCTTAACTCACCTTCCTCTTTGGCAACTTGCTCCAATAATCTTTGTACTTGATGGGCTCTAAGCTCGAATAGTCTCCCTTGGGCATAAGTCCCAAGGGTTCTTCGCATTTCGTACCTAAGCCCATCTACGAGATGACATAGTTGTTCCCTCTACGAGTAATTGTGGCCAGGGCAAAAATGTAATAATGCATAATATTGGCCCATGGCAGCATCCAAGTGTTTGTGTTCTCCTTGTTTCCATCCTTGGATTTTCTTTCACAGGTTGGACACTTAGGAGTACGTTTGATACTTATCATTGAATAACTCTAACATGGTACTCCATCGACAAATAGATTCTAGCTCTAAAGACTAGTACCAGCTTTCTGCTTCTTTGATCAGTGTCCGTGGAAACAATTTTAGTTTTTGCCACTTGTTTTCTATAGTTTGCAAGGCACATGCGTCATAGAACACTTGTAGATGATTTTGAGGATCAGCATTGTATCCCCCTTCAAATCGTGGGATATTGTTCATGTCTAATCTTTTGATCCTACTATCCTTTTGGTGCCTTGTTGGGATCCTAACGGCCTCGATTATATCTAGCATACTTCTCGTAGCGAGTAGAGGTTCATCATGATCGTATTCTCTATGGTGTCTATGATGCCTATGTTGTTCCCTACTCTCCCTTCTTTCATGATGCATTTCTCTAGAATTCCCTCGTCTCCTTTCTCAACTATTTTGTCTATGATCTTTGTTTCGCTTACCATTGTCCTCATGATCTTTCTCTTTGCGACTATGTCTAGATCCTAAAGGAGAGAGGGAAGGAGATGATGAAGGTGGAGAGGAAGGAGGACTAGCACCATGACGATGCTTGTCACTTTGTCTTTGGTGGCCACCACCTTGGTTGTGATTACGATCGGAATGTCCATCGTTGTCAGGTGTTCGTGTTCCTTTTTCAAATCCTTTGTGTCCATTGGTATCAAAACCTGGGTTATGCATAGTTGAGTGAAGATTTTGATACACAACTCCTTTATCGAAGTCAACGAGAGGAACATCGTTATGTGGAAAACCTCCTAAGGTAGGTTCACCGTCCTCATTTTCACTTATGACATACGAGACATCTTAAGACCACTTTCCTTTCATAGATTTGTAATGTCTCTCTTGTTGTAGGTCCCTTTGACATTGTGTCTCCGTGGGTTGATAATCTCTCGAATCTTCNTCCCTTTGACATTGTGTCTCCGTGGGTTGATAATCTCTCGAATCTTTTTCATGCACAACATACTTCGACTGTAAGTGCTGCATACCAATTCATATGAGAGCACAAAGAAGCATGCTTGGGATTAAGTGATTGGGCGGTAACACTATGTTACCCTCTAAATCACGCCATCACAATTGTTCATCCTAGTGGAAGATAAAGGTAAAGTCTAGTACATACTCATCGGGATGAGCGTATACCAAGCAAAACTATTAGGGCACTGACAAATCATTATCATGTGTACTACGCCTCCAACTATTCATTGTGTCAGACCTAGGCGGTGAAGCACTTTCATAGGAAGAAGGAGACAATTAATTCTTCAGTGTGCAATACTCTCTTTTCTATAATTGTAGGATAACCAACCCTAAGGGTTCGTTTCAATGATGGGAAGATTTCCTAAGTTCTAATTAGCTCACAAACAACAAAAGAGCTCAGCAATGGTGCTAATGATGAGCGGCGAGATACCTCTATGCTTAACACCATACGAATATGAGCATTACGCGTAATTCGGTCGAACTCCAAGGACTAAGTGCTTATGCGCCTTCATAGAATAAGGATGGGTTAGGCGATCATTGTCTTCCCAGGCTTACTCATATGGCATGATTGTATGATTAAGTAAACTTGAGGTATATGATTTTTATGTTTTTTATGTTTATGTCCTTATGCTAAAAGGGAGGAGTGAAATAATTAAGTAACTACTTTAATTTAAGTAATCTACTAGGTTCTAACTAGTCCTAACACTAGCATCCGTTCTCACTCTCTGTACACATCCTAAACCAGTGTAACACTACTGGGATTACCAAACGCTAATCATTACTAGGTTACCAAGTGTTCCACATATGCTCGAAGTGGTTGTACTGAGTGTGCTTACCTGTGAAAATTAACAAACCAATAAAAGCAACATCAATTAACTAACAAAAACATTAAATAACTATAAATAACATTAAATGTAATAAATAAGCTATTCTGAATGCTGCAAGGTTTATCACAAACTTTGTCTTTATTTTTGGACAAGGTGTGCTCAGGTACATAATGCTCAAATAAAGATCTGCTCACTTTATGACTCCTACTACGAGCG
The DNA here is from genome assembly GCA_015680685.1 of Gnetum montanum. Taxonomy (NCBI): domain Eukaryota; kingdom Viridiplantae; phylum Streptophyta; class Gnetopsida; order Gnetales; family Gnetaceae; genus Gnetum; species Gnetum montanum. Next base: position 243,544 of record MNCI01030754.1, on the reverse strand, counting down.
CTTAGAAATAATTCTAACTCTGGAAAGGGAAAATTGCAAAAGTTCAAGTAAGGGACTAAGAAATTAATGCTAAAACCAAGTGCGCCTGCCTCTTATTTGTAGGCAATGAGACAAGTCCCGATATCAGATGTCCGATATTGCTTGGCAAGCTTTGATATCGTAGACCCGATATTGTGGATCCAATATTGCAGTCCCGATATCGCTGTTCATCAATAACCATCTCCATCACAATGAGAATCCACTTGAAAACTAACCTACAATCACCCAAATAAATTTCCTAAATGTTAGAATCATCTTGACATTGAAAGCCATGTAGATAGCATGCAACTAACATTGGTGTGTACAAAAAAACAAGTAAAATGAAGCTAACTTAAAATGTGCTAGTGGAAAAAGTGTAGGATAACATGGAAATAGGTAAATTGATTTTCAGACTTAGAATGAAAACTTGCCAATAGACTAAAATCCTTGAACAAATAGGCTATCATAAAAATTATTGATAAGAAAAAAGCCAATTAACTCAGCATGAAGTACCATTTGGCATAAAACTAAAATAATAGAAATACTTTATGCCATAAAACTCAAACTAAATACGCTAAGAATGTGAGCGTATTTATTCCTAAATGAAAAATATACTAGCAAAAATGTTGAAACCCTGTTAGAGCCAAAAAAGAACATGAAAATGTTGATGATCATATGAAGCATTTCTTCAAACACTTTCCACCTGAATCGTATAAGCATGTACGCTGAAAAATCCTCATACTTTTCATCAAGAAATTGCTACACAAATAAGAAAATGCTAGGGTCTTTAGTAGCAACAACGAAACACACCAAAGCCTCTAGCACCAAGACCAAGACAAAAATATGCTAGGGCCTTTGGCCAAAACAAGAAAATGCTAAGGCCTTCGGCTAAAAATAAAATATGCCAAGCCTGTCAGAACTAGAGATAATATGCTGAACCTGCCAAGTGCAAGAATAAATTAAAAAATGATAAAACCTGTCAAGTGCAGGAAAAAGAATATGCTAAGTTTGCCAAGTGCAGGAAAACCAAAAAAAAAAAATGCTGAACCTACCAAATGCAGAAAAAACAAATACACTAAGCCTACCAAGACGAAACCACAAAATATGCCCAACTTACCGTCAGGAAATCAAATACGCTGAGACTACCAAGTGTAGGAGAAATCATAAAATACGTCAAGTTTGCTAAGAGTAAGGAAACCACAAATACACTTTCTACTAGATGAGTAGAAAGCGTCAGGGCCTACTATGGCCCAAAAATAGGGAATACGCTGGCCCTGTGTAGTGCATGGAAACCACAAAAGCACTAAGGCCTGCTATGGCCTAAAATGGAAAAGCATAAGGACTTGCAATGGCTGAAACCAAAAATGTCATGGAAAAGCATAATGCCATGGCCTTGCCATGGCTGAAACCAAAAATGTTAGAACTTGACAGAGGCTAGGAGAACAATGCTAGAAGTTGGAGAAAAGGAAAAAGGGAAATGAACAGAAAAGAGAAGTTTTTGACAATGTACTTAGGCATTGCAACTGTGAAAGACTCTTCTACTGCTAGATTTGGCTGCATCCACCATCAACCCACGCTTGCTAGTCTTGCCATTTCTTGCTGCCATCATTAAAATTCTGTTGATCCCTTGTGTGAAAATGAATTACAGATTAACCCTACCTCGCTATTATAACCCAGTGACACTCAGTACATTTACCGAGGTAAGAACATGTCCAGTAGCGTGAATTTTAAAATACTCTCAATTTACGCTATTCAGCGTAAAACCTTGGGCGCTTGAGCCAAAGAAAATACTGTCCAGCGTAAATCTGATATATGTTGCTAGTGAAAAATGCTGCTCTTTACACTGGCCAGCGTAAATAAAAAAAATACAATGCTGCTACTTGCAGTATGTTGTGGGATATGCTATAGTGTAAACCTTGGGAAATGTTGATGCCAAAAAACACTGGAAAAATACGTTGCCTGGTGTAAATCTTGGCGTAAATTCTGAAAAATGCTGCTTGTGAAAAATGCTAGAGAAATGCAATTCTCAACGTAAATCCCAGCATAATCCCTAGAACACGCTATTGAAAAACGGTGCCGAGCGTAAATGCTGCAAAACACACTAGCTTGAAAAATATGTTGTTGCCGAGAAAACATTGGGGAAATACACTACTAGCATAAATATCGAAACATGTTGCCTATTGAAACACGCTGCCAAACATGTTGCCTATTGAAACACGCTGCCAAACATGTTGCCGGGATATGCTACTAGTGTAAATCCTGAAAATGATGCCCTGCTAAATACACTGCCTTGGGAAATACGTTGTTGAAATATGCTGCCTAGTGTAAAAATTTAAAAAACAGTAGGACAAAAGTGCTTCCAAGAACAAATGCTGGGAAGGAAAGAAAATGCCACCAAGGATGAATACGTTATCAAGAAAATACACTTTCAAGAAAGTATGCTAACTAAAGCATACTAATAGAATGTGCTATCTCCACACTATGGTATCTTTACATTACCTATAAGCCTCGCAATGTAAGCCTTAGGACATGCTACTATGTTATTATGTAGCCTCAGTTTGTGAAAATACCCTCCTAGCCATGAAATATGGTATGATAGCCTTGATGTTATGCACTTATTTTTAGATAATTTTATTTTTCAAATATGCAAATACAAGTGTCATTTGATATGCTCTCTTTAGTATGCAAGATCGACTGATGGAGATTTGGTAGTAGCTCAACTTACCATTGCATTTGAGTGGATCATTTGGTAATATCACTTGACCTATTAATCAAGAATGCTTAGATTTTGAATCATGTAATTTTCAAAAATACATAGCAAAAATTAAGAAGAAATAAGAATGGCTAGATTACATGGTAAAAATCCTAGACTTAGAAGCTTGTGACATTACTAAGGATCCATTAGTAAAAGTCATTGTCATAACACATAAAGGTGGGGAGAAGACTTTGAAGCTAAGTTCTATATTAGAACCTAGACTCACCCAAGATATCACAAAAATGCTACAAGATAATATCAAAGCTTTTGCGTAGTCCTATGAGGACATACGTGGACTTGACCCACGTCTCATCCAACACAACAACATACTACATACCAGTATAAAGCTTGTTAAACAAAAGGTTTGTAAGATTTGACTTGACTTAACATTAGTCATTCACGATGAAATTAAAAAGCTATATCAAGCCAACTTCATTAGAGCTATTGACTATATAAACTAGGTATCCAACATCAACTTATTAATACAATCACATTTGCATATGCATAGATTTCTATGACCTTAACAAAACAACTATTAAAGACAACTTCCCTTTACCAAGTATCGATCAACTTATTAATACAATCGCTAACCATGCATTGCTATCCTCATGGATGGGTTTTTAGGATACAACCAAGTTTGAATTAACCCAAAACATCAACTATATACAATTTTCATGATCTTTTGGGGAACCTTTTGTTACATCATGATGCACTTCGGTTTAAAGAACATAGGTGAAACATATTAAAGAGCCATGACCTACATTTTTAGTAATTACATGTTATGACTAATCAATGATTATGTTGATGATATCACAGTAAAATAAAATGAAGCTATTGACCATGCACAAGATTGGAACTTGATCCTTTAACATTGTCTTAAATACGAAATCTGATGAAATCCTAAGATGTCTTTAGTGTCAAAATAGGAACAATGCTTGGCTTTATAGTTTTAGAAGTAGGGATATGTGTTAAACTAGACAAATTTAAAATCATAACTAACCTATCAGAATCAAGTAACCTTAACAAGCTACATGGTTTGCAAGGTAGATTATAGCTCATTCATAGATTGATCTCGAGGCTTATAGATAAGTTAAAATCCGTGAAACATTTTCTTAAGAAAGGGGTTTACTTTGAATGAACAAATGAATGCCAAGTAGCTTTTGACAATATTAACCAAGAGTTAGTCCAATTGGTAATAGTGCATACACATCAAAAGGATAAGCCATTCTTTCAATCTTAAATACATCTGTCACTTTATTACTCTATCAAAAATGAGAGGACGAGGTAGGGATGATAATCTATTATCTAAGCCATGCACTACTAGTTTATGAGACTAGATATATTGATGTTGAAAAGCATTTTTTAGCCTTAGTATACTCCTTAAAGAAATGGAGGCATTACCTTTTTAGAACATAAGCTAACATCATATGCAAAGACAATGTACTAACAACCATTAGATCTAACATTTATGACAGTAGTAGAATAGCTAGATGGAAAGTTATAATCATTGAGTTTGATTTACATTATCTATCACAAACTACAACCAAAGGCCAAGCCATAGCAACATAACTAGCCTCTTCCCTAATCAAGGATAATGCAACAATAGATCTTAAGTTCCCAGATGAACATGTCAACATTATCAACAACATACCTGAAGGTTGTGAGACTATCATGTATTTCAATGAAGCTTCAACTACACATGGGACTAGTTCCACTATCATCTTTATATCCCCATCCAGTGATATCCAACCTTTTACTTTTTGCTTTGAGTTCCCCTACATCAACAACTTGGTGGAATATGAGGGACTAGTCAAGGGTTGATAATAGCTTGTGATCAAGGATACACACATTTAATTGGGAAAGGTGATTCTCAACTAGTAGTTAACCAAGTAACCAAAGTTCACACTTGTAAGGCCAAGCACTTATTACCTTATTGTAATCTAGGTAAGACACTTATTCAACATTTTACAGAGAGGGAGATTTTTGTTATGTTTGGAATATACCATTATTTTTAGATTTTTTTGAAATCATTAAATTTTTTATCAATGAGTAATAATCTCTACAAATATAATTATATATGGTCAAATTATTATATTGTTTAAATTGATAATCATAAATTTTAATCATTCCACAATTTTCATTCATACTAAAAAGTAAGTCATATCTTATCAACCTTAAGTAAGTACTTATATATTCTAAAGTGCATATTAGTAGAAACTTTAATATAATTAATTTGATCCTTTAAAAAAATATTCATTTCAATTGAAAATAAGGAATGTACAAGAAGATTTTGTTGTATTTGCATATCATTATGTTGATATCTAGTTCTATTCATATCCTATGCATTAGCATGTGCTTTGTTCAATTGTCGCAACATGTCTTTAATTGTCAATTTTGCTTTCTTATTCAATCTTACCTTTCTTTCATCTCTTGTTTTTCTTATCCATGCATAAACCATTGAATTAGGTTCCACTATTCTAACCTCATTATCCCTAAAATTATATATCCATTCACAACCCATTCATTTATCCTTTACTCTTGATTTTGGTGCAAACCAGTCTACTACTATGTCTATTATAATGTCATCTCATGTTTCAATGTTTCTTGCTCTACCCATCCATATAATGTCTTCATTTCTATCCCTGAATCTAACCAAAATCATCATTCCATTTGTGATATCATTAAATGGATTGAGTGACCTCTTTGGTTTCTTATTTCTTAACCCAACATATGTAGCTTCTTGTTCCTCCCCTTGAGTTCATTCAATGTCTAATCCTCGACTCATAATATTTGGTTGAATAGTTCTTGGCTAGAAATGCTCTGTAATAACATCGCTACATAATACTGTATCTTGAAAATCATCTAAATTTTCTAAAACATTTTTCTAGTAATTTATTTTTTTGACGCAGTCTTGCTTATCATTTTCCTAAAGATGTTTCATCACCTCATCCCACATCTTAAGGTAGGATCTAATGCAATCTATAATCATTGCTATGTACTTCATCTGATCAAATGTAGTGTCTAGGATCCATGGTTTACCTACATGATGACATGGATGTTCATTAACATTTTACCATAGCTTGAATTATTCAAACTAATTTTTCCCTTAATATTTGTTTTCCATATCATCATTGAAGTTCCCTTCTCCAAGTAGAATCTAATATAATGAATATATTTTGTTCCACAAAGATTCCTCACCTGTCAAGATATGTATCCATTAAGGAATCCTTTAAAGTCATACACCATATTAATGTAATATGACATGTAGTTTCTTTCATTGTCTTTAGCTATAAGACTATACATATTCATAAGCTCTGATAGAGAAATTATATCCTTCTTTTTCATAGCCATTGAAAGTCTTTTGAAATTTCCATCAATATTCTTATGCATATGCCCTATTAGAAGAAAAACCTAATTCTATAACCTTAAAATTCTTCTAGCTACAAGCAATGATAAATAAAGGAAAATATATTTACCTTGTTATCTCCTTGAAAAGTTATCCATTTGTAGGAAAATTGTAGTAGGTAATGGCTTAAAATTAGAGCTCAGCTTGATTTCATCTAAATAATCTAAAGTATTTTGTTTTCCATGCACAAATCCTAAATTTATGAGCAATGCTTCTATAAGGGAAAATCTCTTGAAATTGTATTATCTCTTCATCATATCACCCTACATGTCAAAAGGTTCCTCCTCTAGATCTCTCAAGCAGTTGACAAAGATATTATGATAAATTATAAGCCTATTTGTGTATAAAATGTACTAAAATGACCAAAACCTTCATATCCTCATCATTTTACTAGAATTCTTGTAAGTGATATTTGAAACTTCTCCTTCTTGAAGATACCCTTATGGAAGATTAGTAGCTTTGGTAATGAAGTTTTTGACCTATCTATTCTATCATGAGTGATGCTTAATTAACTATCAAGTTTCCTTGTTGTTAGATCCTGGTGAATATAGTATGTGTTCTAGCACACGGTTACATAATCATAATGATTTTAAAACTCCCTGTGAATTCTATCTCTCTCTAATGGGTCCTTAGGATATTTCTTTCTCTTGTCCAACATATGACAAGTTCTACAAAATCAGAAGTCATGCTGTCTAGTGAAAGTTATATTTGGGTAGTATTTGTTAAAGATTTTTGATAATTGACTTTTGCTAATTAGTAGTAATCACATGTTAACTAATCCAAGATTAATGTATTTCTTTAGTAATATGTGTTGACTCATATTTATAGGCAATATTTTAATTAGTTTAGATATTCCATCCCTTGTAACCTGTCTACATTTTGAAGGTGAATGATCTATCATTTCATCAACCACTCTCTAAAGAATCATGATTGTTGCAATATTGCTTGATCTAGGCTTTACCTTTCTAGTGTTACCATGATCAAATACCACATGTCCATCCTTGAAATTACATAAGTAATTGTAGAATGTACTACTTGGAATATCATGAATTGCATGCCAGGCCCTCTTACAAATCTCAATTTCAAAATATTTCATTACCTTCGCTATATAGATTTCATTCCTGATAAAATGATTTGATTCAAACTCATGCATAATGTATGACCTTTTCCCATTACTACTCATTGCAGACATCATTTTCCAAGTCCTCCTAATATTGTCCACAATAATTTTCTACATATAGTTCCTCTTGCAGCATTTTTCATGCATGATGGATATAAAATTGTTTAGATAGTAGGAGGATCCAGATCCTAACATTCCTTCTTGTTCTTCTATCAATATTATCATCCTTCCTTCTACTCTTGTAAGGTCTCTTCTTTTTTGAATGCATTACAGATTGGATGCATTATTCTACTATTTATAGGATCACCAAACTCAAATTTCTTTCATATATTTACCTCAGTAGGATTGGAAATACTGATATTTGGAAGTGAAATGAATGGAGCTTTCAAGATATCATATACATGATCCTCTCTTTATAAAGTTAGTGATAGGATATCCTTGAAATATAGATAACAATCCTTACATTTTGCATCAATTGGTTCAATATAGATACCAATTTTTTTATCAGATAAATGAACAATAGAATAATTGATCACTCCATGTATGTCACATATAATATCAATTCTATTTTGTATTCTTAAATCAACCACAGTATCATTTATTTGAGTGATACTGTGGTTGATTTAAGAATACAAAATAGAATTGTCTTGGCCACAAGGAATCCTTTCTTTGAACATTCATGCTCTACCATAACCTTTTTGCTAAATAAGTCTTCATGCTTCTTATTCATATCATTTGATAGTTGATCCATGTATACAATATATTAATCTATGTCAAGATAAAAACATAAATGTATAGGTCACACATCAATTTTATTTAGCACTCCCTAATAATTTATAATAATTCAAGAATACATGATATAAGCTAAAAATGATATAATTTCTAACTACAATTATTTAACATGTTTGTTAACAATTCATTAGTATTGAACAAATAAAAACAAAAAATTTATCATAAATGATGAGACACAATATGCACAAGCCGCGATATCGCATCCCCTACGATATCGCGTACGCGATATCGCGTCGTTCCTTGTGATATCGCGTACACAATATCGCGGCCCACCACCAAATCTATAAATAAGAGGCAGCACTCCCCTCATTTGACATCCTAGGCATAAAGTAGCGAAGCTCTGGCAGATTGATCACCCCAGAGATAGAATATTTTCCATGTGCCCGCAGTAGGAGTCCCCTAAGTGAACGGTTCTTTATTCGAGCAGCTTTGTACCTGAACGCAAGTTGTGTACGACAATAAAGAAGAGCTTTGTGGATAAACCTTGCAGTGCATGGATAGGTTTATTTAATGTTATTTACTGCTTTCCTAGTAACACAGCATGAGTACGACTTGGTTACGAGCGTTGACAAACGTGTACGGCTAGCCAAGGAATCGGCTACTCATCGTGATTAGATTCTCTCACCCTTACCTTCTAGAACATGGGACAAGTACGACTTGATTACGAGCATCTACGGATGTGTACGGCTAGTCAAGGAATCAGCTGCTTGTCA
>MNCI01030754.1:175480-228835 GCA_015680685.1 Gnetum montanum | reverse complement strand
ATGGATGCTGATGCTAGGACTTAGTGCTGTAGTTAGAATTAGTTTTAGTCTCTCAACCCTTCACCGTTTAGCATAGGAGATAAACTAGAAAATACCAAAAAAATCATATACCTCGGAGTTACTTAACCATACACCGTGACAAAAACAAGTAAGTCTGGGAAGACAACGATTAATTAACCCCAAGTGTTCCTTGCGGCGTTTAGGCATTTAGTCTGTGGAGTTCGACCGGATTGTGCGTGCTACGCTCGTTTCGTATGGTTGAGTGTAGGGGTACCTCGCCACTGATCAATAGAGTTTATTCATAATACAACCTCTTTTATCTTATACTAATATAAATAGGTTGTTAGAACAAAGAACCACATGTATATTATACAAATCCATATATGTTTCACGAGTTGAGAAGCTAATAGTTTTCAATATAATTATGAAATTCTACACACTTAAGAAACCTATTTCTAGGATACTTATAGAATCTATTTTACTTGCAAAAATAGTTCCATATGGATAGATATTGATAGGTTGTATATCTAATGAAGACCATGCTTTTTTCATAATAATTCATGTAGAATTAACTAACGATCCATATGATGTTTTCAGTATAATTATAGAAGGCTTCACAACCTAGGAACATAGACTTATTGGTATCATTTATACAAGATGCATGCCTGGGAAACCTATTATTTTGAAGAAATATTCATAGATTGTAATCAAAACTAAGACCTCTTTCTTAAGAAAAATCCTAGTACAATTCATGACAGATAAACCTATTTTTTTATCTAATACTAGAAGGCAACACACTATCAACCAAAAGTATTAGCACTATTCAGACGTATCGCATCTAATTAATCTCATGTTTTTATTATCATTATAAGAGGTTGCACGTCGAAGCAACTTATTCCTCTTGGATAAGTATTGAGAGTATGTAAGCGAAATGAGGATTCTATATTTTAGAAAAATCCTTGAAGGTTTTATGGGATATCAACATATTATTTATATCACAATTATGAGAGGTTAAATGAATGAGAAACTTGTAGTTTTTTATAATTATAAGAGGTTGCATGATTGAGCAACCTAGAGATTATTGTAAAATTATAAGAGGTTTCACTTCCCAAAAATATCTTGCTTTGATTATAATTATAAAAGGGTTCACACCCAATCAACCTACTATTTTGTGTATAATTACAAGGGGTTTCATGCTTGAGTAACCTCTTGTTTTGAGTCCAATTATATGAGGTTGCACACTTGAGCAACCTACTATATTACGTATAATTTCGAGGGGTTGCATGGCCAAGCATCCTAATGTATTGCATGCCTGAGTCACCTATTATTTCATGTATAATTATGAGGGATTACACATATAAGCATTATCATGTATTTTATACTAATATTTAGACACTGTATTTTGGACATGTACTTGGATGTCACTGAAATTTAACATGTACAGAAAAAATGTTTTTTTTTTGACAATTTTTGGAAATATATTGATAATTAAGACTGTATGGAAATGTTCATTCCAATAAAAATACTTTTGGAAATGCATTTTTAAATAATGTTCTTGTTTATTATAATATATAGTAATTAATTTGAAAATAAAATTATTATACTTTGCAATAACAAAATAAACATAGNATTTGAAAATAAAATTATTATACTTTGCAATAACAAAATAAACATATTCATATGAGAATTTACAAGAAAATATAGATAGAAAAAACTAGAGAAATATAAAATGAAAACAAGGCAAATAGATGAATGTATATTGAAATGTTTTGATGGTAATAGTTGTAATACGAAGGGAAAATTGATTATAGTCTACTTGTGATGAATAAGAAGATTACTTGAAAAAACCTCGTTAATGAAAATAGTACTTGGATCATCTTTTTGTCTCTATCGATGATGATAAGAATATGAAATATTCTTTTGTTACTTGTGAGGCTTCTACAATTCCTGAATTTTAGAACGTAGAGATTTGAAAGGAAATGAGTGAGTCAATCATATAGAGAAAAAATAATTTTTTTTGGATGGTGTTTAATATAAAAATGTGTATAAAGTGAGGAAAAGGATTAGTAGAATACCTGATATTTTTAGATGTGCTTTCCCTATCTACCATCATTATCTTTAAGCATACCTTCACTTTGTTAAGATGTTGTTTCTATCTTTTGCAAAATGTAATGCTTCTGTCCTTTTGGATTTTTGATTTATCTGCATTCCATCTTCATTGTTTTGGTGACAAAATTTTTAGTGTTAATTGAGGTGGTTGATGACAAGCATAGTAGGTATTGAAAAGAAATTAAATTTAAATATGTAATATATGTTAAATAAAATGAGACTTAGGTGATGGAGGATGACCATAGTGTCTTCATCCTACTAAAGATCATTTTTTTTATTTCTAAGAAAAATAAAAGATTCATTTCGATTTTATAATTGTAAAAAATGAGAGCTTGGTTTGGTTATTTCCATTACTATGTCTAGAGACTTGGAACAGACTTTCAATTAATTCAATGTCATTGTGCCTACATTAAATCTATGTTTCAAAAATTAATTTAACTTCTAGATGTAAACTATGATAAATATAATGAGACATAGGTGATGGGTGAAGGCCATTATGTATCCATCTTTCTAGACATTATTTTATAGATTTGAGAACATGAAAAAAATGAATAAAATAAGAGCTTGATATGGTTGTGTTTCATCATTACGTTTAGTGAGTTGGTGCAGACTTTGATGGGGACTAATTTACACCAATTACTAGATCTTGATCTCTCTAGCAATTAGTGTGGATGATTCACCACTAAAGTCCACTTCAAATCATGATTTGTAGTTAGATGATTATTAACCAAACAAGTTCCTATGCAAATTATCATTGTAGAAAAGTCAATAATTTATAAATTTATGTTGTCATTGCCTATTATTTATGGAATTATTTATATGTTGTTATTCATTTCTATTCTTTACTTTGTCTACACCTATTATTTATGCATGAAGCCTATGTGCATATAATGGTTTTAAATATTTTTTTCAAGATATTTCTCATTGTTAGAGATTCATGAATTGTATATAGATATAATTTAAATATTTGTTTCAAAAATTATTTCAATTGATATATGTAAAATATGATAAATGTAATGAGACATGGGTGTTGGGTGCTGGTCATTGTGTCTTTATCTTTTGAGACATCATTTTATAGATTTGAGAGCATAAAAAATGAATATAAGAAAAGCTTGGTATGATTGTGCTTCATCACTGTCTAGTGAGTTGGTGTAGACTTTGATGGGAACTAGGTTACACCATTTACTAGAGCTTGATCTCTAGAGTAATTAGTGTGGATGAGTCACCACGAAAGTTTGTTTCATACTGTGATTCCAAGGAATACGTGCTTATGTGCCCTTGTGGAACAAGGACGGGTTGGTTGATCATTGTCTTTCCAAAATTACTTGTATGTCACGATTGTATGGTTAAGTAAGCTTGAGGCATATGATTTTTATATCTTTTATGTTTTTATGTCCTGTGCTAATAGGGAAAGAGGGAGATAACTAGGTGACTAATTTAACTTAACTACTCATTAACTAAGTTCTAACTAATCCTAATACTAGCATCTATTCTCACTTGCTGGACACATCTTGAACTAGTGCAACACTACTAGGATTACCAAATGCTAATCATTACTAGCTTACCAAGTGTTACACACATGCTCAAAGTGATTGTACTGAGTGTAATTTAACAATTTGCTTAATTGATCAAAATGAATTTCTATGCTAATAATAGAAATGTAAAGTGCATAAAATAAAATAAAATAAAACAAATGCATAAGAAAATAAAATAAAAGAAATGAGTAAGAAAAAAAATCTCAACTGCTGCAAGGATGAATCAAAGAGCTCGTCTTTATTACCATACACAAGGTGTGCTTAAGTACACAATGCTCAAATAAAGATCCATCCACACTTCGACCTCTTGCTATGGGCACTTGGAAACTACTCTAACTTCCACTACTTGATTACTACAAGACTTCTTTTTAATTGTGTGCTTGGGTACTATATTTATAGACTTGGGAGCAACTACTCTAGTAATTAGAGCAACCACTCTAATAATTAGAATAACTGCTCTAATAATTAGAGGAACCACTCTAATGATAACCGCTCTAATAATAACCACTCTAATTATTAGAGTAACCACTCCAATAATAACCACTCTGATAATTAGAGTAATCACTCCAATAATAACCATTCTAATTATTAGAGTAACCGCTCCAATAATAACCACTCTAATAATTAGCATAATTATTCCAATAATAATCGCTCTAATTATTAGAGTAACCACTCCAATAATAACCACTCTAATAATTAGAATAAACTGCTAGAGTAACTGCTCTCATTAAACCCCCATGACTGAATGAAAACTCATCCTCGAGTTCCTTACAAAATATTAGGAAGGTATGGGATTATTGACTAATTGACAATTGACGGTGGAATGGGATGATAGACTCAACATGCCCAGTGATGGATTAATAAGCATATTACAACATTTTGGTGAACACTCATACATAAATGACATCCAAGCCTTTATTTGGCAGCTTGTAGAGAAAGAGAGAGAAAGAAAATGAAGCATGTTTCTGCCAATGCTAAGATTGTGCCTTCTGTTGTTTATCCATAGCCACGCCACTAGACTTACTCCTTTCGTAAATGCTCTAGTTCCAGTCCATCTTGAGTGCTTCATCCAAGCCTAGTCCATTGTTTGTATGATTGCCATATGCACACACAACACAATAAAAAATGAGCAAGGATAGATAATCCATAATCCAGTTGATACCTTGCCTTGATATGAAGCGCATTGGTTGAGTTGTGGTTATGGCATAAACTGGTTTGGAGATTTATCACTAGCAACTACCCAAGGTGTAGGAGTTAGGAAATTAGTAAAATGGAAAAAATTAAAAAATTTGTGCCAGGGCCCCCATGACTAAGAGCGAACCTTTGGTAGCTATAAGATGGAAAAACATGAGAAACAAGAAAGATGAAAAATATCAATGGCAATGCCAATAAAATGGATGTTATGGATGGGGATGAAACAAGAAATGATTGATTGCAGGAAATGTTTAAGAGAAAAAAGTTAACAATTGCACCAAAAAGAAATGCCAGTGGATCCTCCCCAAAGTAGGTTCATGCCTTTTATGCCATGACAAACCCACAAACCAAAGAGTCCATAGGCTCTAGGAATGTCATTTGGAAGTAAGAGTTAAAAACTTACCCACAAGAATTCACCAAAAAAAATAAAATAAAAAATGAATCAACCTAAAATGGACTAATGATAAAACTAAAAATGAGGTGGAAAATGGGAAGAAAGATGGAGAGGAGAGAATGGAATGGAATCCCAAGAACAAGGTTGTGTAAATCCCCTTGTGTACTTTATGGTTAATGTGACTGAGTAGAACTCATCCCAAATCCAGACTCAAACAAACCACATCCAATGACCTTGCATCAATACACTTGACCAATCTATCCACCTGAAGTAACAAGAATGCTTCCACAAAAAGTTACCACCATTCTAAAGAGAGAGAGATGGAGAAGTAGGAAGCGAGAAAGGACCTTAGTTAGAGGGAACCTTTAGGAATGGGTAACATATTGTTTTAGTTCCATAACCAATGCTTGTAGCCCATATTGATTTATTATGTCTAAGGGGTGTGCTTTGAATTCTCACTTTTTTTTTCTTTTTTTTTGTTATTTTTTTGAGTGAGAACCACACCATGCAAAGACTTATTTTTATTCACTTAGCTTCCTAATTTTTGAACAATGTTAGAATGGTGGAAAACCCAAGAAAAAGCATCCAAGCACCTAAGTGAATGGCCATCACAAATGCATTGAATCCCCTTGAATTCACACCCTTTTCATCCTTTGAGTCTTTCCTTGGTTTGAAAAGTACCCAGCCACCAATTCATTAAAACTTTCCTTAGAAAAAAGGGACTATATAGTTCCAAGCCAAAGAAGATCATAGAGTTGTATGGATGAGTGGATGGCATGGACTCATTGCCTTTTTTACCAAAAGAACCATACCTTAATATCAACATCATAATTCAAAGGTAAAAACCAAACATTAGCAATCAATATAATATAATTCAATCCACCATCATGAGCACTTATTAGATGACGAATAAAAGTAAATCAAGCAAACAAAGAAATAGTAAAAACATGAACGATGGTTAAAACAAAAATAAGAAAAGTTGAAAGAATGTGTAAAACAAAAATTCAAAACTGAGGGCCTAGAATGGTTAGCATAGGTGGCCATCTCCTCCATGACTAAGTTGGAAGGAAAAGATCCAAAATAATGAGTAGGGTTGTCCATCAATAGAGGTAGCATGTGTAC
Organism: Gnetum montanum; assembly: GCA_015680685.1. NCBI lineage: Eukaryota > Viridiplantae > Streptophyta > Gnetopsida > Gnetales > Gnetaceae > Gnetum > Gnetum montanum. The sequence continues at coordinate 222,481 of MNCI01030754.1, read as the reverse complement.
TGGCTATCCTAAGCTCATGAAGAGGTTTGGTTTATTGTACGTTGACCAATAGTCTCTTATCCGGGCTCTCAGGTTTGTATATTTTCATGGCCCCTAAAGGAAAAGTTGCATAAATAATATAAGGTCCTTCCCACAGTGTTTGAAATTTAGTACATTGTGGCACATGTGTGGGATTCTAGTAGAGAACCTTATCTCCTGGCTGATATTTAACTTTCCTAATTCTTAGGTCATGATGTTGTTTATTGAAGGGCATGTGAAATTTGTTAGATGATAGGGTAACTAATTGATTTTCATCTAGCAAATTAAGGGTTAATAACCATTTTTTTTGTGCTAGATCAAGGTCAAGGTTGAGGTCACATGCTATGGATAGTGTACAAAGCTCAGTTTGAATGGAAAGTGTTAGTAATTTACCATACACTAACTCATAGGGAGAGTAGCTTGTAGGGAGTTTCCATGTGGAGCGTTATGCCCAAAGAGCATCATTCAGTTTAGTGCTCTAGTCTCACCTAAAGTTGCTAATAGTTCTTGTCAATATTTTTGTAATCTCCCTATTGGTGACTTTGGCTTGACCATTTGCTTGGGGGTGGTATGGTGTTGTCAATTTATGCTCAACCCCTAAGCATTGCATTAATTTTCGAAAATTTGCACCTGTGAAGTGTGTACCATTATCTGAAATAAGTGCATGTGGCACACCAAACTTGTTTATGATTTATTGTTGAATAAATCTTGTAGCTGTAGATGATGTACAATCTTTAACAGCAGTTGCTTTCATTTTGTTAGGTAATCAATGGCAACAATAATGTAAGCTTTTCTATTGGACATTGGTGTAATCAGCCCCATAAAATCAATTCCCCAAATGTCGGATGGTTCTAATGGTTGAATCTATTATTCCAAATCCTCCATTCTAGCAGTCATTCCCCCATCATGTTGATAGAACTCACAAGATTGGATGAATTGATGGGCATCCCGAAACAATGTAGGCCAATAATATCCTACAAGCAAGATCTTGATGGCTGTTCATCTCTTAGCGTAATGACCCCCACAAGGACCCTCATGAGAGTCTTGGAAAACTCGTAGTTGATCTATATCAGGAACACACCATCGAACTAAGCCATCGAGACATACTTTGTAAAGTTGCCCATTGATTTCTATAAAGTACTTGGCTCGGTGAAGAAACTATCATTTCTTCTTAAGGTTTAACTCTTGTGGTATTTGTTGGGTGAGGAGATAGGTAAGAATGCTACTGTACTAGTTTGTCTATGTGGGTGATTGATTATTCACTACACCAGCAAAGAGGAATTCATCAAGAAAATAATCAAAAATTGGATACTCGTCCTCTTTGTTGTCCCATCACAACCGAGATAAATGATCAACAACTACATTCTCGGTGCCCTTGCAATCGATCATCGTTAAATCAAACTCTTGTAAGATTAGAAGCCATCGTATGATATGAGGGCTTACCATTGGCTTTTTAATGAGGAACTAGATTGCACTATGAATAGTATGTATATATATTTTATATCCCAATACATAGTGTCTAAAATTTTCTAGTGCAAACACTATTGCCATTAATTCTTTCTTTGTGATAGTGTAGTTAAGTTGTGCACCAGCGATACTTCTACTTGCATAGTGGATGTAATAAGGATGCTTTTGGTCATCTAACTATGCAAGTACGACTCCTAAGGCATAGTTGGATGCGTCAATCATGATATGGAATGGTTTGGACTAGTCAGGAGCTTGTAGAATGGGTGTTTCTACTAGCTTCTGTTTTAGAGTTTGGAAAGCTAATTTGCATTCCCTGGTCTACTCGAAAGGTAAATCCTTTTTTGTTAATTCCACCAATGGTTTGGAAACCTTCAAAAAGTTCTCAATAAATCTCCTATAGTAGCCAGTGTGTCCAATGAATGACCAAATATCTTTAATAGTTTTCGGTTGATGGGTAATTCCTTGGATAATTTTGATTTTCTCGGGGTCTACCTCTATCCCTGTGTGTGAAATTTTGTGCTCTAGTAGTATACCTTATTGGACCATCAAATGGATTTTCTACCAGTTGAGCCTCAAATTGATTTCTACACATATTTTTAACACTTACTCCAACCCATCCAAGGCTTGATCAAATTTTTCTCCATAAGTAGAAAAGTCGTCCATAAAGACCTCCACGCCATTCCCCATCTGCTGTTGGAATATGCTTAGAACTAGTCATTGAAATGTTTGAGGGGCATTGCACAAGCCAAACGACATCTATTTGTATGCAAACGTTCCCCAAGTACTATGAACATAGTCTTGGCTTAGTCTTCTAGTACTATTTGTATTTGGTTATATCCACTATATCCATCCAGAAAACTGTAATAGTGATGCCTTGTGATGGTGTCTAAGACTTGGTCGACAAATGGCAATGGAAAGTGATCTTTGAATGTTGCCATATTTAGTAGCCTAAAATCTATGCACACCCTCCATTTGCCTTCCTTTTTAGGCACAATAACTAAGGGGCTAACCCATTCACTATCAACAATGAGGTATATGAACCCAGCCTTGAGAAGTTGTTTGATTTCTTCCTTAACTACTTGCTTCAGCTTAGAGTTCAATCACCTCTATGGTTTTCTTCAAGGCTTCATGGAGGGGTTAGTGTAAATTCTATGTTGGCATATCCTAAGATCTATTCTAGTTAATTTAGGATATGACCAAGCAAAGGCTTCCAACCATTTATTTATCACTTTCAGCAGTCTCTCTTTTTGTTGTAGAGAAAACTTAGCATTAATAATTACCAACTTTCTGTTTTTAAGGAATGTGTATTCCATACCGATGGGCAATGGTTTCAGCTCAAGGGGCTCCTGCTTAAATTTCTCAAGGATTTGCAACTTCCCCCAATTGATATTTTTAAGGTTAAGACTTGGAAGTTGGCAGTGGATTTGCTCTAATGTGTCTATGCTATCGATGTAAGCACAAGTCAGACCCTTAGTTGGTTCCATGCATATGAGTGAACTGCTTTCTTAGTAAGGTGTTAGCTAATGGGTTTCTTCCTATTGTGTGGTTGCTGCATATAGGAATCTTTGTATGTTGATCACTTGTGCACATTGATTGCATGTAGGCAATGCTAAAATTTGCACAAACCATGACCTTTGCACGCAATTACACCCTATGTCACTATATGTGATGCACAGAACTTTCTTCTTCTCGATCTTTCCAAATGTATTTTTCTTTAATAATTCTAGGGAAAGATCATGGATTCCTAGGTGTGCGTCAATGGTGCTTAGCCATGCTCTTCCCATTATGATTGGGAAGTCCCCCTTACCATTGTTTATCTAAATCACTAGGAAGTTAGCTGGGTACAACCATCCACAAATAGTGGTAACAATGTCTTCCACCAGTCTTAATGGGATAGTGATGGACTAGTCAGCCAACTCTAGATGAATGTTGCTCTTTTTCAATGGAGGCAAGTTCTAGGCCTTATACATTTCTTGAGAAATCAAGTTGACATAAGAACTTGAATCCAAAAGATCCTTGCACGACACATTTCTAGCAATTTGTAAGTATATCAAAGGACTCCTAAGATTAGAGAATTTCTTGGGAATGTGTCCAGCTTTGATCTAATCAATGATAGTATGTGTTAGCATGACTGTATGCATTGAGTGTGGTGATTGGGTTGAAGGAGGCTCTGAAGTTTTGATGGATACTAAGGCATCTAAGGAATCAACTGCTTGTGATTGCAAGGGCTTGGTTGGACTGTTGGTTCTAAAGAAAGGTCTTTTCTTCATGTGGTTGTTGGTACCAACAATAGGTTGAAAGTTAACAGCCCTTGTGGTGTTATGTTGCTACAGCTGGGTAGGGATTTCACCTTGCATAGTTGGAGCAGTTGGTAGTGGAGCTATTGGTGGAAGAGATGCAGCCAGATGAGAAGGATGATATGCTTGTAGAATATCACCTCTAGAAGAGAGAGTCCCATAATACTCATAGGCTTGGTAGCGAGGTTGGAAAGTGACGTGACCAGTAGAGTCATGTGGGGAGATTGGCTGCTGCACGTAATATCCATACAAGTCAGGTTACCGATAAGGATATTGTTGCCTTGGTAGTGACATTCCCCATGATTGTGGGTGTTTCCACTATTGATATTGCTTAATCAGTTATGGTGGAGTTCCACTAGGATAATATGTTAAGGGTTGGTGGAACTACCTTGGGTTACCTTGAGGATAAGGTAACCTTTAGGGTGTTTACCTTTTGTTTAATCGTGGGTTGAGTGCATACACCCTAGAATCCTACAAATGTGAGATTACAGGGAAACATCCCTTAGGATGATCATATTGACATATCTCACATCCACTATCATTATCTATTTCTGAATCCACAACCTCTTCAATGATGGCAAATTTTCCCTTACCCTTGCTACATGCATGTTTAGCCTCTTTCTTTTTTCTTTTCTCACTACATTACTCTCTAGACTCCTTTGCTATTTTAAGAATATTTTGAAATCTATTGTCTAGGGAATCCCACATTTTGTCTACCTTTGCTAAAACTTCTGATGTCATCTTTTGGATAGGCAAAGTTTTCCTATTCACTATCTCTTTGAGTGGTGACTCTTTTTCATCCTCACAAAATTTTACTCCCCTCTTCCAAATAGAAGGATCTCAGTTATACTCTTCCAAAATTTCTCTTTTTCATAGCTCACCTTCTTCCTTAGCAACTTTCTCCAATAGTCTTTGAATTTGATGGGACCTAAGCTCGGATAGTCTTCCTTGGGCATAAGTCCCAAGGGTTCTTCTTGTTTCATGCCTAAGCCCATCCACGAGATGGCACAATTGATCCCTTTACGAATAACCGTGGTTAGGACAATGATGTAACAATGCATAGTATCAACCCATGGTAGCATCCAAGGGTTCATGTCCTCCTTGTTTCCAGCCTTGGATTTGCTTTCGCAAGTTAGACACTTGGGAGTATGTTTGGTACTTGTCATTAAATAGTTCTAACATTGTACTCCACCTACAAATGGATTCCAGTTCTAAAGACCGGTACCAGCTTTCTGCTTTTTTAACTAATGTCTGTGGGAATAACTTACGTTTTTTCCATTCGTTCTCTATGTTTTGTAAGGCACATGCATCATGGAATGCTTGTAAATGATTTTGAGGATCAATGTTGTATCCCCCTTCAAATCGTGGGATGTTGTTCATATCTAATCTCTTGATCCTACTATCTTTCTGATGCCTTGTTGAAATTCTAATAGCCTTAGTTATGTCCAACATACTTTGAGTAGTGGGGATGGGTTCATCATGATCATCTTGTCCATGGCATCTATGATGCCTACGTTGTTCCTTACTCTTCCTTCCTCTATGTTGTGATTCTCTAGAGTGCCCTCATAACTTCCTTTCCTTAAAAATGTTTACAATCAACATTTGTTTTGTTCATTTCCATCTCTGACATCCATTTTATCAGTGTTGTCATTCTTTCTTTTTCCCCATCTTCTTATTCCTTATATTTTTCCATTCTATCACTACTGAAGGATCGCTCTTAGTCATGGGGGCCCTAGTCCAATTTTTTCAATTTTCCTAACCCCTACACCTTGGGTAGTCACCAGTGTTATATCTCTAGAATATGTATTAGCCATATCACAACTCAGCCAATGGACCTTACACTGAGACAAGGTATCAACTGTATTGTAATTTACTTATCCTTGCTCATATGTGACTGTGTTGTGTGCGTAGCTGGAAATCATACAGTAATGGATTGGATCTGGAGGAAACACTCAGGATGGACTAGTGCTGTAACAGTTGTGCAAGGAACAAGACTGATGGCGTAGTTATAGATGGGCAACAGAAGGTGCAATCCTGGCATCGGCAGCAACATGTCTTCTTCTTTTCTCTCTCTCTCTTCTCTCTCAGCTGCTAAATAAGGCTGGATGTCAATTTTCTATAGTGTTCATTCTTGTAGTCATAAACACTAATATTGTCATGTATTGTAATGATTGATCCATTCACATGTCACCACATTCACCATTAGTTGTCATTCAAGTCAATAATCCCATACCTTCCCAATATTTTCTAAGGAACTCAAGGACGAGTTTTCATTTAGTAATGGGGGTATGATGAGTTGTGATATCGCATCTGCCCTTAGTTTCTATAAATAAGAGGCGGCGCCCTTAGTTCCAAATAGTTAGACTTAGAACCTTAGCTAAACTCTTGTAGTTTCATTAGTCCAGAGTTAGAATAATTTCTGTGTGCCCGTAGTAGGAGTCATAGAGTGAACGGATCTTTATTCTAGCAATTTGTACCTGAGCACACATTTGTGTACGGCAATAAAGACAAACTTTATGATAAACCTTGCATCATACAGATTAAGATAATTAGTAATTAATTATTGTTGAATTTTTAATGCTTTCCTAGTTAATTAATCTCGCTCTCTCAACCTTCAACCCCCTTAGTTAAATACACTCAGTACGACCACTTCGAGCATGTGTGTAGTGCTTGGTAACCCAGTAATGATTAGTGTTTGGTAATCCCAGCAGTGTTGCACTGGTTCAGGATGTGTATGACAAGTGGGAAAAGATACTGGTGTTAGGAACATTTAGAAACTAGTTAATGAATAGTTAATGTAAGTTAGTCACTTAGTTCTTTCTCCCTTTCCTTTATTAGCAGAAGACATAAAAAGACAAAAATTTATAAAAATCACATACCTCAAGCTTACTTAGCCATACAACTGTGACAATACAAGTAAGTTTGGGAGGACAACGATTGATTAACCCTAAGTGTTCTATTAAGGCGCGTAAGCACTTAGTTCTTGGAGTTCGATCGGATCGCATGTGAAACACTCATATTTGTATGGTTGAGTGTAGGGGTACCTCATCACTCATCAATTATGAAAACCTCTAATTTTAAATTTCAAAGTATATTGTTCCCTCATCTCTTGCAAAAAATTTCTAAACAACTAGTGCACTTTATATGGTCTAGGATAAGGATTAGTTACCAACCCCAATCTAGCAACTACCCTAGAAGAAATAACATTTTCTTGGGCTCCTCCATCAATCAAAACATGAATCCATTCCCCACTACGCAAACATATAGCCATAATTTGAAACAAAAAATTTCTATTAGGATGATCTCCTCTATTCACATTCCTCATGAATATATAAGAATTTAACTCAAAAACTTCCTCAATTTTTAAAGCATTAGGATTATCTCTCTAAAGACCTTGGCTTGATGCTTCTTCCACCTTCATGGTATGCACATCTTTACCCTTGGCTACCTTGTGAATAGAACATTCCCATTGCTTTTATCCCCATTCCCCATACTTGAAGTACTAGATTTTTGATGAGTTGCTACCTTAACCCTTACCTTCCTTGCCTTGGCCCTCTTAACTTTTCACTTTTTATTGCCTCTTTTAATCCTCTTGTCATGATCTCATCCTTGTCTTTAGATTTGGTCTTAAATCCCTTTACATATTTAGATCCCTTCTTCTTTCCCTTGAAAATTGTTTTGCTCCTATTTTCAAATCCACTTAATTTCTTCTCATTCATGAGTGCCAAATCATAAGCCTCATTAAGAATATCCTATTTTGAGACCTCTTAAAAAGATTGTGGCCTGTTCTTATTCCTTCCAATTTACTTTAACTTGATGAAATAGATCACAAAATTTTATGTAAAATTCTTTGACATCCTTATCATCTTACCTTAGGAATTTTAACTTCATAATAGTATCTTGTCGTTGATGAGATTCTTCAAATTTTCTTTTCAACCTGTATTTCATCAAATCCTAGTTTCTAATGGATTGACCATTTCTTCTTTCATAACCTTAGGATTCCTTTGCCACCAAGTAGAATTCATACCTTCTAATCTAGATTTTAAAATAAGTACCCTTAAGTTATTTGGTACCTCTTCCAACTAAAAATGCTTCTCAAGTGCATTTAGTCAACTTGCAAAAGCATTGTTGCCATCTACACCATTGAAATTTTTCAACTCCATGTATGGAAGCCTTGCAAAATTTTTAAATGCTCTAGCAAGCCTTGCCTCATCTTCCTCATCAAGCTTGCATGAAGAAGAAGTATTTAACATAGTTGGAGTCCTCATAATTTTCATCAAAGGAAGAGGATTCCCTTCGATTGAAATCCTTGGCTGATGGTTTTCTACACTCTCATAGCTAGATTTTCCTTCCTCTTCATCCACTCCATCTTCACCTAGTTATGAAACTTCTTTGTCTGAACATGCATGCTCATCAGCTCTGTGTGTTTGGATATGGCTAGGACTGGTATTCCTATCTACCTTTGCACTAATTTTATCTAAGAGAGTCACCATCATCTGGAAGGCAGAAATCATGCTCTCCATTTCTCTATTTAGATCTTGCACTTGTTTCTTCTTGGATGTCATCTAAACTAGAAAAAAATTCTCAACTAATTCCTAGCAATAATCAAAACTCAACACAATGCTTCAACACCAATAACACCAGAGCAAGTTCACTCCATAATTAAATCACCTTCAAATACTAAATCTATATATTGTAGAAAGATAATTAAATTACTAGAAAACAAGAAAACTAGCTATCTTCAATTATTCAATTAGAAGATTACAATGGTATTTCCAAAACCCACAAACATCCAAAAACCTTTCATACTCAAATGATATTATAGAGCATGAGGCTCTACAACCATACAATGGTTGTTCTCAATGCAAGATGCAAAAAATAGAAAATCACTTCCATGATCTAATATTGAGATCTTAACTCACAAGTAAGACACAAGAAAATAGAACACATAGTCCAACACACCACAAAATTGACCTTGGAGCTGTAATCACCAATTGCACTTACACAGTGTACTTATACACACTCTCTTGTTAAGCTCTCTAGACTCAAAAGCTTTCTTTCTTACTCATGATACCAAAAATTATGAATTACATTAATATTTATGGAAAAAAAGGAGATAAGAAACCTAGAAACCATCCCTGATGGGATGCGATATCGCATGGGCCGCAATATTGTGTACGCGATATTGCATTGGCTGCGATATCGCATCCCCCACGATATCGTGTATGCGATATCACAAGACCTGCCAAATCTATAAATAAGAGGTGGCTCTCCCTTGTTTCACCATCTAGATCTAGACCTTAGCCAAACTCTTGCAATTTTTCCATTCCAGAGTTAGAGTAATTTCCATGTGCCCGTAGTAGGAGTCCCAAAGTGAAAAGATATTTATTCGAGCAAATATTGTACCTAATCACAAGTTTGTGTATGGAAATAAAGACAAACTTTTTGGATAAACCTTGCAGTGCATGGACTAAGCTAATTAGGACTTTAATTATTGTTAATTTTTAAATGCTTTATTAGTTAATTAATCTTTCTCAACCCTCAACACTCCTAGTTAAGTGCATTCAGTACGACCGCTTCGAGCACGTGCGTTACGCTTGGTAATCCCAGTAACGAATAGCGTTTGGTAATCCCAAAAGGTTCCATTCATTTAGGTGTGAACAGCAAGTGGGAACGGATACTAATGCTAGGCATTAGAACTTAGTTAGTTAAAGTTAGTTACTTAGTCTCTTGACCCTTTCCCTCATTAGCATAGGTGATAAAACATAAAAGACATAAAAATCACATACCTCAGACTTTCTTAACCATACAATTGTGACAAATACAAGTAAGTCTGGGAAGATAATGAACGATTAACGTTAAGTGTTCCATAAGGTGTGTAGGTACTTAGTTTATGGAGTTCAATCGGATTGCGCATGTAACGCTTGTATTCATATGGTTGAGTGTAGGGGTACCTCGCCACTCATCATTGGCACCATTGCTAGGGACTAAGTTGTTTGTGCGCTAAGTAGAACATAGGAAATCATCCACATCATTAGGAAGCTTAAACGAACACTTAGGATTAATCAGAAGAAAATTTAAACAACGATCAATAGCACACCGACGAAATAACAATGTCTTCTTCTTCTCATAAAAGCACTTCACCACCTAGGGATCACACAAGAGACAGCGGCGGAAAAACATGCATAATTGAGAACTGCCAGTTCCTCAACAGTATCGGGTGGTATATACTCATCACGATGAGTATATACCTAATTTTACTTTTATCCTCCATCAGGATGAACAACTGCGCTGGAGAGACCTGCAAGGTAACATAGTGTCACCCCCAGATTGGGCAGTCCCTAACATGCTCCTTTGTGCTCTTGCATATATAGGCATGACGCAGCTATACACTGAATACATTGCAGAAGATTATGACACAAGGGATTACCATCCCACAATGGTGCAACATTTAAGGGACTCGCGGTAAGAGAGCTACCATACATCATTGAAGGACAAAGGGGTCCCACATGTCCTAAGCAAAATTGGAGATGGTGAACCAGTTATAATAGGTTCTTCATCAAATGATGTTCCCCCCCCCCAACGATGGTGAGGAGGTGGGGTATCAGAACCTATGCTCCATGATTCACAATCCTGGTTCTGATTCCCATGAACACCAAGTGTTCAATGAGGGAACACAAACACATGACAAAGGCGAGAAATCTGATCGTCATCATGATCAGGGCCGTAGCCACCGAAGAGAAGGTAAGAAACATCATCATGGCAATGGTTCCCCTTCTTCTTCCCCTTCATCACATCATTCACCCTCTCCTTCCACATCAGGATGCAGTCACAAAGAGCACAACTATGAGGACAAGGGTAAGGATAAGCGAGATGAGAAACCTCAACAAGAGAGTTGAGAGTGAGGATGAGGGAATTCTAGAGAGTCAAGGCATAAAAGAAGGGAAAGTAGGGAACCACATAGGCATCATGAGAGAGATGATCATGATGAACCCCTACTAGCAACCTGGAGTATGTTAGACATTACAAAGGCTATGAGGATACCTACAAGGCACCAAAAAGATAGTCAGATTAAGAGACTAGACACGAATAATATCCCACGATTTGAGGGGGGATACAATGCTGATCCGTAGAATCACTTACAGGAATTCCACAATGCCTGTGCCTTACAGAATATTGAAAATGAGTGGTAGAAGTTAAAGTGGTTCCCTAGGACACTCATAAAGGAAGCAGAAAGCTGGTACCGGTCCTTAGAATTGGAAACCATTAGGAGGTGGTGTACAATGCTAGAATTGTTTAACGATAAATACCAAATGTACTCCAGAGTGTCCAACTTGCGTAAGCAGATCCAAGGATGGAAGCAGTGTAATCAAAAACCCTTGGATGCTACCATGGGCCACTATTATGTATTGTTACATCGTTGCCTGAGCCATGGTTACGCACAACGGGATCAACTCTACCACCTCGTAGATGGGCTAAGACATGAAACCAAGAGAACCCTTGGAACATATGCCCAAGGGAGATTATCAGAACCTAGGTCCCATGAAGTTCGTAGATTGTTGGAGCAAGTAGCTAAAGAAGAAGGGAAGCTATGGAAAAGAGAAAGCATAGAGGAGTACAACTGTGATCCTTCCCTCTAAAAGAGGGGAGTGAGATTCTGCGAAGAGGAGGATGAGTCACCACTTGAAGAGTTGGTGAATAAAAAAATCTTGCCACTTTAGAAATTAACAACAAAAGTGTCGGTTAAGGTAGATGAAATATGGAGCTCCTTAGATAGTAAAATTAAAACTATCCTAAAAATTGTAGAGGAGTCTCAAGAACGAAGTAGTGATCATAATAAGAAAAAGTGGAGAGATTCAGACCATGCACGTAACAAGGGTAAGGGAAAAATAACTATTGTCAATGAGGTTGTGGATTCTGACATGGAAAATGACGGTGGATGTGAGATCTGCTAATATGACAATCCTAAGGGATGTTTCCCAATAATCTCAATCTGCAAGAGTCCAGGGTGTATGCACTCAACCCAAGACTTAATAAATGGCAAGCACCTCGAAGGTTACCTTATCCCCAAGGTAACCTGAGGTAGTTCCACCAACCATTAACATATTATCCAAGTGGAGCTCTGCCACAACCTATCGGGCAACACCAACAATGGCAACACCCACAGTCATGGGGGATGCCACCGCCTAGGCAACAATACCCTTACTGGCAACCAGACCCGTATGGCTATTACATGCAGCAGCCAGTTTCTCCAAGTGACTTTATGGGTCACACAACCCCACAATGTCACTACCAAGTTTGGGAGTATTTTAGGACTCCTTCTCCTATAGGCGACACACCACATGCATACCATCCTCCGAATCCATCTGCATCTTTTATGCCAATAGTTCCACTACCACTCGCTCCAACGATGCAAGGGGAACTCCCCACTCAACTGTAGCAACGTAATGCTACAAGAGCTATAAACCTTCAACCTACTGCTAGTTCTGACAACCACATGAAGAGAAGACCTTTCTTCAAAACCAAAAGGCCAAACAAGCTCTCACAACCACAAGCGGTTGAGTTTGTGTACGCTCCTCCAACAAATAAGGCTTCAGAGCTCCCTTCATACCAACAACAGAGCTCAACGCACACGGTTATGTTAACACATACTGTTACTAACTGGATCAAGGTGGGCCACCTTCCCAGAAAACTCTCTAACCTTGGAAGTCCCTTAATCTACCTCCAAGTCATTGGAAATGAACCACGTAAGGCTCTTCTTGGCTTAGGTTCTAGAGTCAACCTAATCTCATGAGAAATGTATAAATCCTAGAACTTGCCTCCACTCAAGAAGAGCAATATTCAACTAGAGCTGGATAACTAGTCCATCACCATTCCTTTGGGATTGGTGAAGGACATCGTTACCACTATGTCTGGTTGGTCATACCCAGCTGATTTCCTACTGATAGAAGTCAACAGTAACAAAGGGGACTTTCCAATTATAATGGGGAGGGCATGGCTCAGCACCATCAACACGTGCCTAGGAATCCACAATCTTTCCTTGGAAATATCTAAGGAAGAATTTATGGAAAGATCAAGAAGAATAAAGTTCCATACATCACATACAGTGACTCAGAGGGTGATGACATGGAGGAATGCTCAGCATCTCTTGCATGTAGCTGGTATGCCCAAGAAGCTTAGATACAAAGGTGCCTATATGTAGCAACCACACAACAAGAGAACACCTAATGGTTGATAGTTGATCAAGAGAGCAACCCACCAACATGCATGAAATGAACTAGGGGAACAACTTGCACCCACAACAAAAGCATAGATACATTGGAATATGAGCATCACCAACTTTACCCTTAACTTGAAAACATCAATTGGGAGAAGTTGGATACTTTTAAGAAATTCAAACAAACGCTCATTATTTTGGATCTCTCCCTTTCAATTCAGTCATGGGGGAGATGGCCACCTATGTTGATCATTTGAGGCCCTCACTTCTTTTAAGTTTTTGTTTTATACATTTTTTTTTACACATTTTTTTTGCACATTTTTGTTTTGTAAATTGCTTTAACTTTTCTTGTTTTTTCTTACAACATTGTTTATACTTTTTCATTTCTTTGTGTATGTGTGTGTGCTTATATATTTTGTTAATTTTTTCACCCACTAAGTGCTCTAATGATGGCATGAACTATTTTCTACTGGTTGCTAATGTTTGGCTTTTACCCTTAAGATTATGATGTTGATACTAAGGTATGGTTCTTTTGATATGATAGGAAATGAGTCCACTTCATCCATACATCGACAAATTCCTATGCTCTCTCTTGGCTTGGAACTGTATAGTCCCTTTCTTCAAAATAACAAGAACTATCAACGAATCGGTGACTAGGCATTTCTCAAACTAAGGAAGGACTCAAGGATTGAAAAGGGTGTGATTTTAAGGGAACTTGATGCATTTGTGTTGGCCATTATCTTGGGTGCTTGGATGTTTTCTTCTTGATTTTTCTTTCCCATTTCGACATTGCTCCATTATCGGGAAGCTAATCTAATAAAAATAACAAATTCTTTCCATGGTATGGTTCTCATGCATAAACACATAAAAAATTGTGAAAATTCAAAGCACATCCCTTAGAAGAAATAATCATTTGGGCTACAAGAACTGGTTATGGAACTAAAATAAACATGTTCCCTCTAACTAAGGCCCTTCTCTCTTCCCATTCTTTCCTCCTTCATTTCATCAGAATGGTGGTGGCTCTTTGAGGGATGCATTCTTGTTACTTCAAGTGGATGGATTGGCCGAATGCATTAATGAGAAGTCACTGGATGTGGGTTGTTGAGGATGGACTTGGAATGGGATCTACTAAGTTACATTAATCATTAAAATATACAAGGGGCTATACACCACCTTGTTCTTGAGACTCCATTCCATTCTCTTCTTTCCATCCTTCTTTCCCATCTATCACCTCATTGTTGGTTGTATCAGTAGTCCATATCTTGGTGGATGCATTGTTTTCTTTTTGGTAAATTCTTGTGGTTAAGACTTTAGCTCTTTTTCCAAATGACATTCCCAAAGCCTACAGACTCTTTGAATGTGGGTTTGTCAGGGCATTAAGGGCATGAGCCTGCTTTGGGGAGGGCCCACTGGCATTCCTATTTGGTGCACCAGTTAAATTCTTTCCCTTAACATGTTTTCAATCCACTCTATTTTGTTCATTTCCATCTTGACATCCATTTCATCGATGTTATAGTTGTCTATTTTTCTCCATCTTTCTTATTCTTTTTCTTTCTCCATTCTATCTCTATTGGAGGTTCACTCTTAGTCATGGGGGTCCTGACCCAATTTTTTTGATTTTTTCAATTTTCTCCTAGCCCCTACACCTTCGGTAGTCACCACTATTATATCTCCAGACCCGTATTAGCCATACCACAACTCAGCCAATGGACCTTTCACCAAAGCAAGGTATCAATTACATTATGATTCATTTACCATTGCTAATAAAATACTGTGTTGTGTGTGCAGATGGCAATCATACAACAATGGATTGGATTTGGAGGGAACACTTGGAATGGATTGGTGCTGAAGCAGCTATGTAAGGAACAAGATCGATGGTGCGCTTATGGATAGACAACGAAAGGTGAAATCTTGGCATTGGCAGTAGCAGACTTCTTCTCTCTTCTCTCTCAGCTACCAAATTAGGCCTGATGTTAAATGTATAAGGTGTTCACTCGTGTTGTCGTGAACACCAGTTTTGTCATGTTCTATAATGATGATCCATTCACATGTCATCCCATTCACCATTAGTTCCATTCAAGTCAATAATCCCATACCTTCCCAATATTTTGTAAGGAACTCAAGGATGAGTTTTTATTCAATCATGGGCATATGATGGATCGCAATATCGCATTGGCCGTGATATTGCATCCCCCACGATATTGCATCTTCCCCTATGATATCGCGTACGCGATATCACAGCATACTGGCAAATCTATAAATAAGAGGTGGCTCTCCCTTGTTTCACCATCTAGATCTAGACCTTAGCCAAACTCTTGCAGTTTTTCCATTCCAGAGTTAGAGTAATTTCCATGTGCCCATAGTAGGAGTCCCAAAGTGAATGGATCTTTATTCGAGAAAATATTGTACCTGAGCACAAGTTTGTGTACAGAAATAAAGAAGAACTTTTTGGATAAACCTTGCAGTGCATGGACTAAGCTAATTAGGACTTTAATTATTGTTAATTTTTAAATTCTTTATTAGTTAATTAATCTTTCTCAACCCTCAACACTCCTAGTTAAGTGCATTCAGTACGACCGCTTTGAGCACGTGCGTTATGCTTGGTAATCCCAGTAACGAATAGCATTTGGTAATCCCAAAAGGTTGCATTGGTTTAGGGTTTGAACGAAAAGTGAAAATGGATACTGATGCTAGGCATTAGAACTTAGTTAGTTAAAGTTAGTTACTTAGTCTCTTGACCCTTTCCCTCATTAGCATAGGCGATAAAACATAAAAGAAATAAAAATCACATACCTCATACTTGCTTAACCATACAACCATGACAAATACAAGTCTGGGAAGATAATGAACGATTAACCTTAAGTGTTCCATAAAGCGTGTAGGCACTTATTCTATGGAGTTCGACCGAATCGTGCGTGTAATGCTCGTATTCATATGGTTGAGTGTAGGGGTACCTCGCCACTCATCAATCCCTCAACTCAACTTGAGGTTCTTCAATTATTTTCATGGTCTTCTCACTTTCTCTGTAGTCATTTCCATCCTTATCCAGCTTAATTTAGCTTTTTTCCAAATTAGAACTACCAATTCCAAAATTTTTCCAACTGTATGGATCATCTCTAACCTCGAACAAGATGTCTTCTATTAAAAATCAACTTTCAGAAAAGATGTTTACTATTTTTGGGAGACATCTCCTTCTTGGACAAGATGTCTCCTCCTAGGCAAGATGTCTTCGTTGTAGCAAAGACATCTCCTTTGAGTTCTAGCTCCTGAACTAGATGCCTTCTTAATCTCCAAGATGTCTCTATAGAGCTTGAAACCTACAAAACATATACATAGGGAAGAACAAAGAAATCATAAGAGGTGTTCTTACACCAACTATAATGTCAATGATGATGATATTAATCTTTTTACTTATTTGAAAAAAATTATATATTTATGAATCAACATTATCATCCTTACCTTGTCCCAACAAAATTGAGTTGGTTACATGAGTTCTTTTTTCCCATTCACCTCTATGAAGAGCTAGATCTTTATTCCAAATAATATTCTAATGTTTTAATTATATGAATAAGAAAAATTTAACTAGCAAGTTTATGGCATAGTTTGTAATAAGAAGTTAGTTTGAGTTATAACTGAGGCATCATTAGTTGGAAATGTTGTTGGAACTTGGAGAAATTTGACTATATGTACATCTCAAGACATATAGCCAACATTAAATATTAGACAAATTATAGAAGGATATAACAATGCTTCAAGTGGAACTCAAAATAGTAGCCTCTTATCAACAAATCCTTATGAAACAATGAACTAACTACTTGAGCTATCTCTCATTAGTATCATTAAGTTTTATTTCAAAGGGTATTTTGATTTGATTACTATTATGTTATACTTATATTAATGCTAATACTAATATTGATACTTTATTATATTTGTGTAGATCCAAAGGATTTTTCAGAAAAGCTTATTTAAAATACATTGGTAGCAATATATCTTGAGTATAATAGGTGTGTCCAATATTCATGCAACTTGAATACTTCTTCTATATAATTTCTTAGAATTAATGTTAGTAGCTAGAATAGCTCATAGAAAGGCTAACATAAGATTTGTCATTTTCTTTTGAAGAAATTTTTTCTACAACTTGAAGATGAAAAACATGTAATATTACATGTTACTCATCTTCTACCACTTGCAGAAAACATAGTCAATATATTTGATCTTCATGCTACTCATTATTCCATCTTCTTATTTCAACTTGGAGATGATGTGATCCTATTCTTACTTTACTAATTAATGTTCTCATGAATATTGGAATTGTTACATGTAGATATTCCATTTCTATATTATATATCTTAGCTAGTTTTGGTTGGGAGGCTAACTACCATCTTTGCCCAACATAATCCTCCTTGATCATGGTAAAATAGTTTTATTATCGTAATAGTGAGGGTGAGGTCTATCAATCATGGTAAATAATATTTTGTCATCATACTAGCTAAGGTGATGAACTATCCTAGTCATAGTAAATAATTTTCATCATACCATTAATGAGGAGATCTCCTAGTCATGGCAATATTATTCATTCTACTAAAATGTTGTTTACAATTTTTCCTTTGTTAAAGGAGGAAGGAGACTAAGCTTGAACAAAAAGAAATTCTAGTATAACATCCTTTATAAGTGAAAGTTGTGCAAGATCTCTAATCAATATAATAGATCTACTTCCAATGCAATTTTCTCAATAACTTGAAAATATCTCTTTCAACCTTCTATTAATATTATAGAGTGCCTTACTTCTTGTAAAACTCATTTCATCAACTATCTCCTA
Organism: Gnetum montanum; assembly: GCA_015680685.1. Lineage (NCBI taxonomy): Eukaryota > Viridiplantae > Streptophyta > Gnetopsida > Gnetales > Gnetaceae > Gnetum > Gnetum montanum. The sequence continues at coordinate 204,663 of MNCI01030754.1, read as the reverse complement.
TTCCAAGTTTTAATGTAGAATGTATGATTGTTGAATTACTAGTGTATGTTGTAGCATTTGCAAAAGTAAGTACTAGTAAGCTATTCTTACTTAAAAAGAAACTCTTGGAGAATTCTTTGTGGATTGCATTAATTAGTTACAATTTTCTTATTCCCATTGTTCCTTGAATTATCATTAGTGATGAATTGGCATTTTCATCTTCAAATTGGTAATGCAGGTGGGCATTGATAATTTCATAACATTTGTGAATCATTTTTTGTCAGTCCTTGATATTAGATCCTCGATATCGGAGCCCATGATGTATTATTGGATACCCAATATCGTAGCATGTGTGTCAGCCTATAAATACAACACTTGGGCATATGATTCATCCATATTTTCATTAGTTGTTAGCGAAGCTCTTATAGTTTGTTTTCCCTAGAGTTAGAATATTTTTTGAGTACCCATAGTAAGAGTCAAAAGTATATAGATTTTTATTCAAGCACTAATGTACCTAAGCACAACAGTGTGAACAACAATAAAGATGAGCTTATCTAACCAAACCTTGCAACACTTGGAATAAATTAATGCTTTCTTTATGCATCTAATATTCATGCAATCTACTTTAATGAATTTTAACTAAGAAATTAATATCAACTAAATAGCAAACATAAGCACAACCACTTCAAGCATACATTTGATGCTTGGTAACCCTAGTAGCACTTAACACTTGGAAACCTAGTGGCACTATAACATGTTTAGGATGTGTACAGAAAGTGGGAACATATGCTTATGTTAGGAATATTTAAATATTAGCTAGTTATTAGGTTAATTAAGCATTTAATTACTTTATTTTTGTTCTTAGGTGACTTAATCCATAAAAGAAAAAATGAAAAAAATTAGATGCCTTAATTACACTTAATCATACACTTGCAATTCACAAGTGGAGCTAAGAAGATAATGATTGCAACTATTAGATTCACCTCCTAGAGATCTGTGTACTTAGAGAGCTAAAGTCTAAGGAATTCAACCAGATTGATTAGTGAATCCTAGTGATTCATATGGTTGGGCATAGGGACTACTTGCTGCTCATCATTGGCATTGTTGCCAAGGACAAGGCAATGTATGTGTTGGTACATTTAAGCCATCCTATGGAGTAGAATTTTTAAATTAATGTTTGGGTTTTATGAGATCCAAATGTTATTAGTGAATTCAAGATAGCATGAAAGTGGAAAAGAGACAAAAGCTCAGTTACTTTATAGAATTGAAGTATATTTATGAATAAGTAGGATGTCTTTTTTTAAAAAAAAATCATGCAGCTTGGTCTCAATTGTCATCAATTAAATTTTTGAAAGAAGAAAAAGGAAAGTATTATAGTTGTTCATTCAAGTAAAACATAGCAAAGGAAATTGTAATTATTCAACATTGTTTAAGGATAGTTTAGAACCTACTATAGAGCAACAAGAGATATTTCATAGAGTTGCAAAACATCGAATGATGGATTTGATAAAATACCATTATCTACACAAAAATTCTAACTATTTTCTATCCACCGCATGAGCCTTGGAAGTTTAATGACAAGGGAGTGTAGGGCTTAACAAAGCTTCACAAATTCATAAATATTTTAAAAACTATTGTAGCATCATTTAGCATTTGAAACCAAACAACAAAAATTTAGATCATCAACACCAAAAATGCATCTTGAAACCCTAAGAAATATTTCTTTTTCAGCGGTACCCATCAAAAGAAGAAGAAATGAACAATGAATATTTGAAAATCGGTAAAATTTTAAGTCCAAACTCAAGTGCAAGGCACACAAATTTATCAATGAAGAAACCTTGCAATAGATATGGAATTGAAGAATCTGTCACACCGAACTACAACAACGAGGAAACATGTGGCCTCTCTTAACTAGGTTAGGCCATGATTCTAAATGATGCCTATGGCTTAGGTGGAGCTATCACTAATAGCAATTATGATGGTAGCACGATAACAAAGGTGAAGATGGCACAATTGCAAGCTCCATTAGAGAAGGGTCGGAAAGCATCTATTCTGGCTTGGAGGAGATGACATTGAGGTTGCAGCAAGGCATTATAGATGGCAAGTTTTCAACCAAACGTGGGAATAGGATGAAGTGATATCAAGCCACAAGATAAACATACAATTTTTTTATTTACACATTTTTTGTAAATGTGTCAACAAAGTAGCAACAAAGCTATGAATCCTTAATAACATTATTTTTATGATATATGTATATTGCATTGTTTTAAAATATGGAAAAGATTTATGGCTTAGGAGAAAAATATTTATGAACATTTAATAAATCTAATTTTACTTTCCATAGGAAATTATGTTTAATTCTCCAAGATATTTATAGTCTCTTATGGGACACTTGCCAACTTTGGCATATATTTCTCAATTTTTTTAACTTCCTATGGTGTTCTACATGATATTTGTTACTAAGAAAACACTTGGTCATCATAGCTTAAGTTTATAATAAAATCCTATGGAAGGTATAACTTCTAAGGTAGTTATAATTTAATATCCCTAGATATTTGTAATACCCTTAACTTTTCATGATTATTGTAACTACCCAAGGCCACTATAAAAGGGCTTCAAGGGTAGAATTGGAAAGGATGGAGAGAAGGGAGAAGATTGGGAAAAGAAAATTGAAGATGATTTGTAAGATGGCTTGCTAAAGATACCAATTTTGTAACAACATTGCCCCGATGTTGTCTGACACCCCAAGGAATTCATGAAGATCCAATGGATCTGGGGTAGGAGACTTGAGGAATATGCCTCAAGCCAACAAGCATCTCATGAGTGAGTGCAAGCAGAAGCACAAATTCTTAACATACATGACAATGCACCTCATGGAGGATAACCAACTCTAAAATGAGGACATGCCAACAGGCACACACACAACCTTGTATACAACATCATTGGGAGGGGATGCACCTACAAGGGAAGGTGCCTTACCTCTAGATCCCTCATGATCTAGTACAAGGTGTGGCCTGGAACTACACCAAAACTATCTAGTCTTGGCTACCTACATATCTATGACAGTTGTAGAATCAGGGCCATGTAGTTCTCCATGGTAAAGGGGGAATGAAGAGGACTTAGAAGAGAGTTGCAACAGGTGGGTGTCCTATTGCTAGCTTGGTACCACCAAGCTAGGGTGGGTTTTCTAACACTTGAGAGTCACCCAAGGGCATCTCAAAGTGTTCCATGGCCCTCGAATCATGGGGAGAGCCCAAGAGAACCACCACTCTGGGACATCTCTCACACAATCCTTCCCCGCACAAAGAAGCGACATCCTCGGAGCGGAGCCTAGGATAGCTTTGAGTGTACACTTCTAAATGGGTTCAGAACTCCATCAAATCTGGGGATCCATCAACTCCTTAGACACCAGGCTTAAAGGAAGGTATCAACCCATCCAATTCCTTGCATGAAATGCAAGGGCAATTAAAGGAAGCCCAAAGACTTCCCTTCTCTATACAAGCGGGAGAGTCCAACCCAAAGGGCCAATGTCTCTAAGGCGTCCCCTAGATCCATCTGTTCTGAGGGTCTAGAGACATATCTTCTTACATAAGCATATACTTATGCAAGAAGACAGCTCCTCTTCCACAAGTCCCGTCGAGTTCCTTTGTGAATGGCATCTCAACACCCATTGATTTGATTTTTTTTAGGGCTCACCAGGGCCATTACCCATGGTGAGGGACTTGGGAACATTAGACCAAGAGGGAGGACATGCTCCGAAGAGCCATGTATTCACAAGCAACTCATGCTTGCCAGAACTCCATGTTCTACTACTCGCATCCAGACCCATGGGGTCTCACTAGTACAACCATCTAAGCACTAATTCCATGTGCATCGGTTCCATGCACATTCTCTTTTTCTCATCATGTTTGTTCAAGCTGGTAAGAAGGGAGTCAAGCATGTTCTCCCTTACAAACAAGGTACAAAGGCAGATCTTTTAAGTTTGACCAATAGTATTTCATAGCCACAATGAGAGAGAAGATCCAAAAATATATTTGGAAACTTCTCCAAGACGGTAACATACAACAAGCCGCAATTATCATCAACACCTCTTATGATTGTTCAACATCGAGAATGCCTACTCGAATGTTAGAACAAGTGAAGGGTCTATTGAGCAGCCAACCCCATGACAATCCTCCATACACATGTCTCATATTAGCTATAAGCACATCATTGAATGCAACCATAATATCCCATTCATGGAGAAGGATCACCCACATTTGCCACATGCAAGCTATCCTTCCCACTCTAAGTTATGGGACAAGTGCCATTTTCTGAACACTAGGTCCAAGAACAAATATAGAGTCACCTCTAAGAGTAACCAGATCATGAATGCTCCAAGGAACATCAATGTTCCCAGAATTTACATTTCCCCACTATATTAAGAATGATTGCCAGTCTCACGATCAACACCTTTCATTAGATTTTGCACTTGCAGGAAGGATCCTCTTTGGGAGGTTTCTTCCATAGGTAAGTATAGTAGGCCAACTACACCTTACCCATAATACATGCCCAAGTAGTCAATATATCCAATAGAACCATATCATCGAACTGTCACCAGCTGAGGGAAGACATGGGTTCACAAGTTTTACCCAAATTCAATTTTCACCTTGAGAAAAACTTGAGACACCAAGCAATACATCCCCTTTGAAATTTTATCAACATGGATTTCTATTTCACCTTGGGAGATCTAGGTTTTGTTTCATACATCCCAGTCAAGCCTGTTTACATCAATTTTTGGTGGACAAGGCCGCACCACTACCTATTATCATTCAACCCAAGCAATAGACATAAGTCAAAAACAACATCTTGCCCATAGGAGGACCAAGTCCTCAAGATAGTTTTACATGGAATGGGCTTTCATCAACATCATTTACAACTCAAACACAAAATGATTCATCCCTGAAGGGTTTACAATAAGGATGGTCTACCAGAGAACCCCAACAAGGAAGTTCCTCTGAAGCCCCTAAAACTGAGAGAGTACACAAGATCATGCCTTGCTTACACGAAGAGCAATATGTACCTTTAATTTACATCAACAACATGACCTTACAAAGGAGGTTTCATGAATTTCACCAGGGTAACAACATTCTGTCTCTGAGAACAAGCCCCATGAGTTCATGAACATGGGATCATTACTAGGAACAAGTCCCAAACATCAACTGCTTCTAGGTTCCAAATAGGAGACAATCATCTCAATATCACCTACCTTATTATTTCAGGAACTGAAGAGGACATCCATTGAAATGGAGAATGACCCCTCATAAAATTAAGGATTCACCAAGTAATATCATGATCAAATATACTATCCCACCAGGGAGGTGAGAACACCAAAATGAATTAACATCACACCAGAGACATGGGACAATACATCAAGGAGGGACTGTGTGATACATCAATGTACATACGGGATGAAGTACACAAGAAAATTCAGCAAGACACCATAGCCTATTAGGCACAATGAGTTCCCTATCATGGAATCACACCATAGATCACGAAAGAACCAATAAGCCCCAATCTATGAGAGCACATCATAGCCCTACAAAGCACCAAAAGCAATTAGTCACGAGAGCCCACCAACATGCATAAATCATTAGAAGCCCCCAATCATGAGAGCATTAGCTCAAGTGTTTTGAGAACATTCAAGCCCACTGAGAGAAATCAAAATTTCTGTATCTATAACGTCATTTATTCAAGGATGGACCACCATCCCAATGTTTGCACAACTACTCCATGATCACATCCAACATGGAAGAGCAAGTCTAGGTGCCAATACCCAGAACTTGACTCAAATCCACCGCTAGACATCATATTGATTTGAATTTCAGTCTACCATTGTAATTCACATCGCCACAATGAACCACCTGTTATCAAGAACATGCACATCAAACCAATTTGTTTGTGTATTTTAAGCTACATACCACCATTGATCATCTGTGGACAAGATCTTTGCCAGTCTAGGAACATAAGAGAAAGTGTTCCCAAGATTTGTCCTGTCTCAAGGACGTTCACCAAGCACACACCATCCAAGCATGCCAACATCATCAAGAGCACATGGAACTAGTTTAAAAGCACAATGGGCAAGGACATGCCTTGGTCCATTCGTTACAACACTGTATCCAACTGAAGAGTTTCCCATGAGGTTTTCAATAGGATTATACATCAAGGCACAATGGCCATTTACAACATATAGCAAGGGCGCTTCAAAACAAGTGCTAAGAAAAACACCATACGTCAAGCTTGGCCTTGTCACAGGGTGTGGCATAGGCCTACAACCAAGAGACAACTAAGTCACATAGGCAATACATCTAGCACTTTTGAGTGCATACAATTGAATTGAGAATACCACAAGCATACATTTCACACACCCAAGGATAGGAATACATTTATATGGGAACATACATGGTATTTGGGAATGCTATCCAGGCCTAAAAGGCTATAGGACAAGCTATCCAAGCCCATCCTAGGCTGGAGGATTTAGGCCACCAAGAGAATACCATGAACGAATCATGTTGTTTTGAGAAAAACCTATCTCTATCATGAAGCATAAATAAACATCTATCATTGCACCACTATCTCAAAAGATACATGATCTACTGTTGCACTGNTGCACCACTATCTCAAAAGATACATGATCTACTGTTGCACTAAACCAATTGCACGGGTAACATCAAACGAAAACAATTCAAGACACAAACACAACGATCGAATAATGAAACACCAACTAAGTATCCACCATCCTACCATAGTGGGACCTCATTGCATTGGCCACTCCTGGGCCATCAGTATCTAGCATGGCCAAGGATACCATTTCATGCCATCTACTAGCCCAATATCTGTAGGGTCTAGGATATATCACCATCCTCTGTTAGTGCTCCCCCAGCACAGAGAGGCAAACAAATCATAATGTACCTACTGATCCATCACAGCCAAGGTACTGATAAATCTGCAAACCAATGTTGGGATTTTGAGACCAAATAATCAATTCATGAAGGTCTCAGGAGCACATATCTTCCCCATAGACATAGTGCTCAAAGAATCAACTGAGGTCACCACTGGCTACATCTTTGTACCTGTGCTACCTGCAAACACTGAGACAAAAGCTTAGAAACATAGAAGTTAGCAGGAACACGATCAACACATTAGCCTCATACACAACTATCAAGCATGATCATATAACAAATTCATATCACTCTTGTACATCATAAAAAATCAAGACCTCAGCAACATGCATAGAGATCAATCATGCAAAACATTGATGGATGAATTAGATCCCCACTTGAACAAACAATTTCATCATGAGGCACACCAAGAGAGAGATAGCACACTCTTAGAATTTCAAGATTCATACACAACCATCATTCCCAACAACTAACACTAGTTTCAACTAGGATCAAAATCTCAACACAATCGTATGAGTCATGGGCAATAGACAATCGTCATCTCAACACAAAAATAAGGTGGAATACCAAGGTCTATCTAACAACAAGTTTGCTTCAAATCAGTTCTCACAACAACGAGCAACATCATGGAGGATGCATCCATAAGAAGACTTTCATCAAAAGAGATGTGGTCTCAACAAGACCCATCAATAGGATGATCCACACCAATAGTCTTCGAATCAAAGGGACCAAGAAATGTCACCAATCAAAAGAGTGATGCCACAAATCCAAGGGTAATACAACCAGCTCAAATAAGGGAGAACAACTCACAAAGATTAACAAGGGAAATCATGCCTCATGCACAAGAAGTTTTCAAACAAGATAATAAACATTTGGCTTTAGGATGGCACAAATAGCCTCATAATGCATCCTCAACATTCCCAACAGCAGTCATCATACCACGTAGAACACCAAGCCTTGCATTACGAACGATAGATATGATGAAGATAACACACATGTAGAATTTGAAATCACAACCAAGAAGACACACATACATAAATAGACAAACATACAATCGCAAACACGAGTGTACAAAGTCTACTAGCAACAGTCTTAATCCACCCAGAACAAGGCTCACCAAGAGCACATGTTCGAAGGAACTCCATCCTGAGGTACCTCAGAACCATCTTTTCCTAATTTGTATTTTCTCATATTCACTATATCTAGGGTGAGTGGGAGTGCCAAGGATATCATATCCTGCACAACTCAACAAATTCCATCTTGAAAAATGTCATCTGGGTGGAAATCGAAGCAGAGACTAGGTCCGATTCATCCCAGATGAATCACTAGAGACCTGAGATGAGAACTCCTTGAGCAACAAAATTCCTGAGTTGCCAGTAGAACTCCTCTCAACCATATTGCATACAATCACAACTACTCCAACCACAAGTAAACAAGTGGAGGACATCACCACAACGCCATCGTTTATATCGTCAAAGAGATCAACATACATCAGTTGCTCACAATTTCTCATCTATCCCCTCATGAAGAGCATAGAACATTGTCATCAGGAAACTCTTCAAAAATACATAAGGATATGATCCTAGATCACTTAGGTATCAATCCGAAGGGACCCTTAATCGAACAACCTCTATGGAGTAAGACAACCAAAGAGCACAACCATATCACAACATAATTTTAAAAACACTTTGATACCATCTATAACAACATTTCCTTGACATTGTTTGGCATCCCAAGGAATTCATGAGGATCCAATGGATCTGGGGCAGAATACCTAGGGAATATGCCTCAAGCCAGCAAGCATCTCATGAGTGAGTGCAAGCAGAAGCACAGCTTCTTAACGTACATGACAACGCACCTAGTGGAGGGTAACCAACTCCAAAATGAGGACATGCCAACAAGCACACACACAACCTTGTAGAAAACATCAGTGGGAGGGGAGACGATGCACCTACAAGGGAAGATGCCTCACCCCTAGATCCCTCATGATTTGGTACAAGGTGTGGCCTGGCACCACATCAAAACTATCTAGTCTTGGCTACCTACATATCTATGACCGTCATAGAATCAGGGCCATGTAGTTCTCCACAATGAAGGGGGAATGAAGAGGACTTAGAAGAGAGTTGCAATAGGAGGGTGTCCTATTGCTAGCTTGGTACCACCAAGATGGGGTGGGTTTTCTAACACTTGAGAGTTACTCAAGGGAGCCTCAAAGTGTTTCATGGCCCCTGAACCATGGGGAGAGCCTAAGAGAACCACCACTCTAGGTCATCTCTCACAAATTTGGCTACTTTGTTTTAATCTTGTGAGTTCATTTCTTTCACATTTTATTTTAGTTACTGATGAGTGGCGAGGTAGTGTTTCATGCATGATCTGGTCGAACTCCAAGGACTAAGTGCTTACATGCCTTAATGCAACACTCAGGGTAAATCAATTGTTGTCTTCCCAAACTTACTTATATTGTCATAGTTGTATGGTTAAGTAAGCTTGAGGTATATGATTTTTTATAGCTTTTATATTTTTATGTCTTCTGCTAATAAAGGGAAGGAGAGAGAACTAAGTGACTAACTTACATTAACTATTCATTAACTAAGTTCTAAATGTTCCTAATGTAGCAACCGAAAACGTCGATGGCTGGAACACCGAGAGGTTGTCGAGCGAACAATTTAACCATGGATCTATGTGAGGGTCATGCTAGAGAAAAATGGAAGTGGGGTTCCCTAAACAGTTTGGTCAATCAGACAGGGATTTAAGCGGTGTATCTTAACCTTTCGTGAACGTTTGTTTCGGAAGCAAGACACACGAAGTAAATCGATGATCGGCAAATGTAAAGCAGTAAAATTACTGTAAAATAATTATGATAGTAAACTAATAGAAAAATATATTTGTATGAGAGAATGCACAACTCCAAAGTTTGGGGATTTGATCCTTTACCTTGTTTGAGAAGTGTACAACAGGTTGTGCAAGACTGGAGAGACACTGCTTACACCGAACAGTATGGTCACAGGTCTTCTACTTGCTACTCTATTTGTTAAGATGCCAAAATTCTCGACTCACAAAGGGATGTTTAGAGCCAACCAGAGAACTCAAAGGTAAACAGAATGCTTAAAATTCCAACTATGCTCTCTAAAAGCCAGCTGCACCAAAAATCCAATCTTTTCTACCAACAAGCCAACCAATGTTTTTGCTAACAACCCAATTTTTTTTGTCAACCTCCTGAGCATTTTTTGCTAGGGTATTTATAGGGTTAGGAGCAAGAGAGAAATGTGGTTTGGATGCCACGTGTCCTGGGCCAAGGTGCAAATGTAACTCTACCATGTAGGTGTGCAATGCTAGGTGCAAACTTTTTTATGCTATGACCATACTGCTGAAACTACATGTGTTGAAATCTAGTGTGCTAACAATGTAAGCAAAGTGGAGCCTATGCTCCAGAACTACATCTTCCCTACTCTTACAAGTAGGGTCAAGCATAGGAACAATTTTTTGGGAGTTGACCAGGGGGATGCAAAATGGAGTGGAATTGTTGATTTTGCCAAAGAGGTGCCAGAGTGAGAAAGATTGTTACCAACAAGTTCTAGAGCTACATGAAGATGTCTTCATGGTTCCATGCAGTGTTGCACTACTTACACCGTTAAACACATTAGTGTAGTGTAGGTAGCTGCTTGCTACGCTGTGCTACACTATGTAGCGTAGCATAGCGTGGCCACTGGGCTTGACAGAAATTTGTGTAGGAGCCAAAGAGCCTTTGTCTGAGGCTTAGTCATGCTAACAACTGTAACTCTTGTCCTTCATGCTAGAGAGCTTTTGAACTCATTAAACTCATGCTTGAAACACTTTTGTTGTTTTTGCATTGTTGCTATGCTATGTAGCATAGCACAGCGTAGCAGCCAGCATACCTTGCTTCTTTGTTCAATCTACCATTTTTCTAGCAATAAAGTTTGCTCGAGGCCTGAGGGCTAAGCAGGGCAACTGGTTTTGGAGGCTNTTTGCTCGAGGCCTGAGGGCTAAGCAGGGCAACTGGTTTTGGAGGCCGAAGCATTGCTAAGTGAAATTTTCTTATTGGAATCACTTGGCAAGATGGGCCTTTTTGCTTTGCCTTTGCTACGTTGTGCTATGCTACATAGCTTAGCATAGCGTAGCACTTTGTGTTGGCTGAATTCTAACTTGTCTTGCAATCGTTTTATCAATTTGCACTCAGACGCTTAAGCAGTTATCTTTCAATGCTTGCTACGCTGCATAGCGTAGCATAGCATAGTAGACTTCTTCACTAGAAAACTTGCCAAACCATTTTGCTCATCCTGAACACTTTCAACAACTCCTACCATAGTCTCTGGATAGACTGTCAACCAGGTCAATTATCCAGTTGAGCAGGCTAGAGAATCCGATGAGCCTGTTAGCCTTGGAGATAGAAAACTTGGCAAACTGGACAGTGTACCCTCAATGTAAGCCATCATGACACTACACTTGTGGAAGTCCTTGCCTAAATTCTCAAACTTTGCTGAAGCATGAGAGCCCTGAAATTTTATGGTGTTTCACTAGCCCCTCTTTGTCGACATCTGGAGGATCCACCCAATAGATGTTGACAAAGAATAAAAAACACCATGAAGGTCAAGATACCAAAATCGCTCTCTAGTGGTTGCTCAAATGTTTCTTTTCTATGCTTCGGAGTATCAGAATAGTTGTGCAGGAAAAATGAGGAAAAGGATGGATTTGAGGGGACAGGTTCAGGAAAAGGAAAGATGAAATGTAGCGCAGTCCATCATCGGAGTGCTTGTGAGGGAGTCAGTGCACGTGGTCATCTTTCTTCTGCTGGCTTCTAACCTCTCATTAGAATGCTTAGAGAGGGTTATTGTGAAACAACTAGTGTGCCATTTTTTTTGGGCACACACTCTCTTTTCTTTTCTTTTTATGCTTTTTTGCTTTTCTTTTGCTATTTAGCTATGTTCATTTGCAAACAACCTTGTTGTTGCAGGACAGGTGTTTCCTCCACAAGATGAGTTTTGTTACATCCATGTGGGGCTTTGACCTACCTACAGATGCTTCCCATGTAGCGAGCTACTTTATGCATGTTATGGACTTTGCAGTCGAGCATATGGGAGGGCTTTTCATGCATCGAGAAAGCTTGTAAAAGAGGTGTGAAAAAGGACACTATGGGTGTACAAAACGAGGTTATGAAGGTTAAGAGGAAGGGTAGGATGTGCACTCCTAAGTAGCCAAGCTAGTCAAAGCGGTCATCTCAAAACGATGCAGTGTCTTATCCTCTTGGCGAAATGCATCCCTAATCGATGCCATCTCGGCCCGTATCCTACAAGCACAACAGAATGCAGACTAGAGAAATGTAACCATGAAATATAGTTAAGTAAAGGTCTTACTTGCTGTAGACATCGCTGAAGTGGCAGGCATTATTTCTAAGGCATGCGACATCCAAAGCAAGAAGGCCAGCAGCGGTTCAGCCAGCGGCAGACTAAAGGGGGCAACACCGAGGGGGCTAGGAGTTGCGGTGATATGAATGCTTAGGACTCCCCATCCAAGGCAAACATCATGCAGTTCAACTGTAAGCAAAGAGGCCTAACAAATAAATGTCTATTGAGCTTGGATGATGGTGGGGGCTAGAGGGTAGTAACTTTGTGGCTGAGCCACAATAGTTCTAGGACTCCAATAGTAGGCATTGACAATGGAAGCTACTACCAGGGCGATAGGCTGTAGTAGCGGTAGCTTCAGAAGGTCAACAAGATGTCAGACGACATCTCCGAAGGATCAATAAGATATCAGGGGTAGTGGCTTTGCATATGTTCTAGAGGGTGTTCTCTTATCATTGTGAACTACATTTTGGAACTGCAATGCCCCACCCCATGTTGGCACTGTGCACGCTTGCTTGTCTATGGGATCGTGAATGTAGACAAAGAGCTTTGTTCTATGAACCTAGTTTAAGGTCCTAGTAGACCATTAGATGCACTGGTTTAAGGTCCCAGAAGACCATTGTACTAGTTTAAAGTCCTAGTAGATCATTGTGCTAGTTTATCATCATAACAGACGGTGGATGGGCCAGTTTAAGGTCGTGGTGGACCATTTGTGCCAGTTTTACATCATAGTAGATGGTCTGTGCCAGTTTATAGTCATAGCGGACTATCTATGCTAGTTTATAGTCATAGCGGACTATCTGTGCCAGTTTATAGTCATAGCAGACTGTTTGTGCTAGTTTATAGTCATTGCAGACTATCTGTGCTAGTTTATAGTCATAGCGGACTATCTGTGCCAGTTTATAGTCATAGAAGACTATTTGTGCTAGTTTATAGTCATAGCATACTATCTGTGCTAGTTTATAGTCATAGCGGACCTTGCTTCTGCATCAAACGTAATATGGCTTAAGGTACAAATGATTCACCAAATTTGCAAACTCCCTGCCATCCATGTCTGCTAGTTTGAAGGCTTCATTCTCATAGGCTTTTGTAACTATGAATGGACCTTCCCACTTTGCTGAAAACTTGTTCAAATGCTCATAGACAGCTTTGAGGACTAGGTCCCCCTTTTTCATTGGTCGTTGATTTGGGTTCAACTGATGCTTTTTCCGCTGCTTTTCTTGATACCATTCGATACAATCGAGTGTCTGTGCACACTCTTCCTCTAGGGAGTCAAGGTCGATGATCCTAGACTCATTGTTCTGGGCTTTTTTTACAATGCTTGAAAGGATAATCCACAGTGATGGTACCTACAATTCAAGAGGTAACATTGCTTCAGATCCGTAGACTAGGCTATAGGGAGTCTTACCTGTAGCCGTTCTGTATGTCATCCGGTAGGCCCACTACACATAGAGGATTTGCTCATGCCATTGCCTCTTGCCATTGCTAAGAATTTTTTTAAAGCAAGTTGATGATGGCTTTGTTTGTTGCCTCTACTTGATCGTTTTTCTATGGGTAGTATGGTGATGAGAAGGATTGCTTAATGCTGAGGTTGCTGCAAAAGGTTTTGGTTTCCACACTACTAAACTATGGCCCATTATCTGTCACAATAGTCATGGGAAGACCAAACCTTGCTACTATGTTGTCTAAGATGAAGTGGCAAATTTTTTGGAATGTAGTCTTCCTAAGGGGAATAGCCTCTACCCACTTTGTAAAGTACTCGGTGGTAGTGATGATGAAGCTATGTCCTACGAAAGACTTAGGCATTATCGGTCCTATGATATTTAGTCCCCATCGTTGGAATGGCCACGTGATCTGTGTAGGGTGCAACTCAGTAGGTGAAACGTGTATAAGGTTGGCATGACGTTGGCACATATCACACGTTTTAACCTTAGCAAAGCAATCTCATTCCATGCAAGGCCAGTAATACCCTAAGCATATGATTTTAGCTGCCATGGCCCTAGGAGCTATGTGTCCTTCACATAGTCCTTCATGGACCTTGTTAATGATTTTTTGTGCCTTTTCCCCACCAACACAAGTTAATAATATCCCATCAAAGGAGCATTTACATAAGGTATTATCTCCTACGAGGACATACTGCCATGCTTGCTTTTAGATTACATCCTTTTGGGCAGATGTTAATCCATGTGGGGGTTCACCATGTTGCAGGTAGGCCTTAACGTTAGCGTACCACTCTTGGGCATTGGTAGCGCTTACGGAGGCGACGTGTACTGCTTGGGTGATAGGGTCTATACATTTTTTATCGAGGTAGGTAAAGTTGCAAACAGGTATGGTGGCACATTTAATGCTAGCATGGCCAAGGCATCGGCTACAATGTTTTTGTTACATGGAACATGCTGGATATCTATCATTATGAACTGTTTCAACAAGTTTTTGGCCAAATCACAATAAGGTTGTAAGTGTGAAGCCTTACAAGCATAAACTTTAGTGATTTGGTTGATAATAAGTTGAGAATCACCTTGTACTACCAAATGTTGAATCTGTAATTGTTGGGCTGCTAAGAGGCCCCTAAGAAGTCCTTCATACTCAGCTACATTGTTTGTACAAAGGAATGTGAAATGGTAAGAAAAAGGTTGAATGTCCCCCAAGGGGAATGTAATGATAGCGGCAACACTACTACCTCGCATGGTTGAGGCGCTGTCGAAATGTAAAGTGGCCTCGAAGTGCAATGGCATAGGGTTGATACTGCTAATGTGTTCATCAGGGAATTCGAGTTCTATGGTTGCCCGATCATCAACGGGTGAGGTAGTAAGCTACATAGCTATGTCTTGTCCCTTCCTCGATGATTGGGTTACATAGTGTAAATCGAATTCCACCATTATAACTTTCCATCGAGCTACCCTGCTACTTTCATATAAGTTGTTCATGATAGCCCAAAGGACGTTGCTTTTGCATATAATGTTCACTTGGCTACGAAATAGGTAGTGTCTTCACTTTTTTAGCGCAAATACTAAAGTGAGACAATTCCTTTCCACTTTGTTGTATTGTTATTCGTATGCTATTAATGCATGGCTCAAGTAATAGACTAGGATTTTAGAGCCATCCTCTCTTTTTTGGCATAACAATGCTACGATAGATGTGTCCGAAGTGGTAAGGTAGATATAAAAAGGCTTATCCCTCTGTGGTGGGTAAACAGTTGGGAGTCATAAAAGCTCTTTCTCCAAGTCATCGAAGGCTTGTTGACACTATGTTATCCACTCGAAGTTAACCCCCTTCTTTAGTAAGTGTTGCATGGGGTGTAACTTATCAGTCAACTTTGCTAGAAACCTTCTGATGAACTGTATTCTACCTTGAAACCCATGTAATTCTTTAAGGTTGGTAGGGGATGCTAGGTTAACGATGGCCTTAACTTTGTCAGGGTCCACTCGTATTCTAGCCTCAAATACTACAAACCCTAACATGAGCCTAGTTTTAACTTCGAACACACATTGCTTTGGGTTAAGATGCAAGTCATGCCTATGACAATGCTTAAGGACTACATCTAGATCAGTGGGGTGATCAGTAGCTGTATTAGACTTGACTGCTATGTCATCCATGTAATCATTTAGTCTCTCTAGGATGTAGTCACTGAATATGTAGGTCATGGCTCGTTGATAGGTTGCTCCGGCATTCTTTAGACCAAAGGGCATCATAGTGTAACAAAAAGTTCCCCAAGGGATCATGAACGTAGTTTTCAACTGATGCTCTGGATTGATGCAAATTTGATTGTAACCCAAAAACCCATCCATAAAGGATAATAAAGCATGACTAGTCGTAGTGTCAATAATTTGATCAATACTTGGCAACGGGAAGTCATCTTTAATCATTTTTTGTTTAGGTCTCGGAAGTCTATACAGATTCGTATACCTCCTGTTTTCTTAGAGACTACAAAGATGTTTGATACCCATTCCAAGTAGTCGACCATGCGAATGAATCCTTCTTGGTATAGCTTAGTGATTTCGTCATGTACAGCTAGTGTGATTTCTGGTTTAATTTTTTGAGCCTTTTGTTTAACCAGTTTGATATGTGGGTCCAAGACAATGTTATGTTGTATTAACTATGGGTCTAAGCCCGACATGTCATTATAGGACCACGTAAACACTTTGACATTGTCTTGGAGGACTTTAGATACATCCTCTTGCATTTGTTGATCAAGGAGGGAGCCAAGTTTTAGCATCTTTACTTCACCCCTACATGTCTTTACTGGTACTTCAATGAGAGGGTCCTCGGTCACATCCCCAACCTCTAAGTCTAAGGCTTGGACCAGATGTTTGGGCCAATCTAGAGATGTTTCCAGGGATGTTATGGTGTTATTAGTGGATGATTCCTAGTCTATTGATTCTAGGTTTAAATGTCTTGCAAGCTTTACATGAGGACCTATCAGGGTTAGAAGCGAATGTAGATCACGTTGCATGGCCATTTTGTTCAACCTGCTACAATAAGAGAAAGCCAAGTCAAGTGATACCTATTTGTAGCTATGGCGCATAATAATAAATATTTGCAAAGTAATAATGGAACATGAACTAATTGTTAACTATTCAGCCAAGTTCGCAAGTTATCAGTTTAAGGTCTTGGCAGACCGTAAACAAGTTTGAACATGCGAGGGACATTAAGTTAGCCAGTTTAAGGTCATGGCAGACCGAAACATTGTGAGATCTAGTTTGAAATGTGAAATAGATATTAAAGCTACCAGTTTAAGATCATGGTGGACCATACCCATGCTACAGTGTACATCAAAACTTAAATCGAGGTTGCTAGTTTAAGGTCTTAGTAGACCATTAATGGGTGGAGATCAAGAGCTAAGGTCGCTAGTTTAAGGTCTTTGCAGACAGTTAATAGGTGGGGTTTGTAGAGGTCACTAGTTTAAGGTCTTTATGGACCACTAACGGGTAGGCTTTGTAAAATGTCACTAGTTTAAGGTTTTCCAGACTGTGGTACGACTTCGTAAAGGTAGGTTGCTAATTTAGGGTGGGACAAAATTTTTGGTTGGGCCCCACCTGTTATGCTACAAACGATGATGCTACGCCATAGGGGGATTATGACACAATAGTACTATGCCTTACGAGGCATCCCACATTACTCAGGGTGCGAAAATGAAAAATTCTTTTTACCGCGTCGGCTATAAATAGGGGTGTACCCTTGGTAAACTTGTCATTTTTACTATCAAAGCACTAAGCCCACATCCAAAGCATAATGCTGTCATGTTGAGAGAGAGAGCAAAGTAGTGTGGTGTAGTAGTTAACAGAATTTGTGAGTAAGACAATGGCACCCAATGGCAAACACAAACACTGAGGACTCGCTAAGGTAGATGAGGTGAAGGATACTCTGGGGCGTCTATCCCAGGCACGCGTTGAAGTGCAGGAGGAGACTATGTCTACTCGGTAAGTTGCTATGCCACCCTTATTTTTTTAGGCTATAATAATCATTATTACAATAAAATTTGTGCCTTTTGTCATTGTTTTGGTTGCCGTTTCAGCTCCTACGCTGTCACTATCGCCAGTTGGCCACAACAGCTCTACGGACGTTACACTATAGCTGCATGCGATATCACCTTGACCGCCATTGTTGCAACAGCCTTCTCATGGGGGTTTAGGTGATTCAAGATAGCTTAGTGCAAGTTTAGTGTAGCATACTGTCCTTAGGGGGTTTGGCAATCTACGAGATTTGACAGCATGACATGTGTTTAACATAGTCTAGCGCAAGCTATTTTGTATTGCAGAAGTATGGTTGGGACGGTTGTAGCCCAGTGAATTCTTTCCTTTCTAAATTTTGTAATATTTTTATTGTGCTATGCTGGTATGTCATAAGGTCTTTTGGTTGGCCGCATTGCTACGTTGTTGAATTTGTGACATCGCTACGTTGCTGGGTTTTCTTCTGTTATGTTTGCTATGTTGCCATGCTTGTCATAGTAATGCGTTGATTACATTGTTGTATTTTTGCACGTCTGTTTATTCCTGTTCATTTTCTACATTACGTGTCATCTAAGTGTTTTTGCATTGTGTGAGGTTTGATGACTATGCTACGCTGCAAGGCTTGTTTTGTTGTTGTTTGTTTGTGTTTTTTTTAGAGAATTTTGCAACTGCGAGATCATGCTATGCTATATGCAATGAAAATGTCATGCTACACTACATGCAATGAAAATGTCATGTTATGCTATATGTAATAAAATGGTTATGCTACGCAACATGTAAACTTGACTCGTACGCAATGCTAACATCTAATGCTTCATTATGCAAGGTCATGTCGAAGCCCATCCTGATTGTCCTAGAGATTATGGAAGTCTTGTGCTGCCTTAGTAAACTAGTGGCCAATGTCCCTTCTCTCAATGCATGTGTGGAGGGGCAAGCAGTCTGCCTAGGACTTCCTATAGTTCCTGCTCTGCCATTTCAGTGTGATTGTTTGGTCACACTTATCAGCAAAGACCGCAGCCGCAACCACAAAAACCCTATTACCTAGGGCAACTCGGGGAATTCTAAAATTTTTAACTGATGGGTCAATCGGGGGTGAGTAGCCAAAAGGTTCCAACCAGTGCCCAAAAAGCTTGAGATGCTTGAGTTGGATCTGGGAGATACCTGAGTATAAGTGTTATCACTTATACAACGCACTATTCGTTACCCATCACATGGGCACCTACTTTTAGAACCCAACTGAAACCATTTATTATGCCAACAAGTGAGTTCTACAAAGGTATTTTGTTGCATTGTGTAATCAATGCTATACTATACATAGGTTTTAACAATGTAAATATGCATATTTTTGCTAGGTTTTTTATTGACAAGAGTAGTCTCCACGGTGACACAGATGCCTTGGAGCTGGCATAGATGGCCCTACGGGAGTTTTCCTCTACTAGGAATGTGCTTGCTGGTTTAATAGGCCAATTTGGGGGTGTGTTTAGAACCTACCTGACCCAGTATTCCCAATTTTATGGGAAGTGTAAAGAAGCTGGTTGGTTGGATAGGAAATGGGCATCCCTGAGGTCGCTCACCATTGAAGACGTGTTGGTGGATCTCCCACCATTTCCCACACCATTTAAACCTGGTACACTAAACTACGAATTCACTGTTACATGCTCGAGTGATGTTCATTTTTTGCTAACTTTATTTTTTTTATTTGTTTTGAAAACCATTTCAGTGGCAAAGAAAGCCCAAGAGGTGACGATGATCGCCTTCGGGCACAACAAAACCAACCTCTTTTTTTAAGTATGGGGAGGTGGAGGAGACCCAGTGTTGCCTTTGCAATGGGGTCTCAGCCACACTTGTCCATAACCTTCAAGAGGCTGGGCTCATGGATTTATTGTTGGCTATTAACCTAAACATCCCTCTTGTTGAAATGCTTTCCCTAGCGTACTCCTTCTCCAAGAAAGCGGACTGCTTCCACACACGTGTTTACAGTGTGCGAGTGGTGTTTGACATCAACGACTAATTGTTTGCAGATCTTTTCGACATCTCTTCTGATGGTCTTCCCATAGGAGAAAAATCTAAGAAACATGCAAGCCATCAAGGGGGACATTAAGGAGTGGGTAGGGGCAGCAAAGGATCAAAAGGGAATCTACATTGAGAAGGTCAGGCTATGGGTGGCCAAAATGGTTTAGCCTATCTTTCATGCCCACACCTTCTCGAAGCTGCTCTCCCAAGGAAAACTCATTGGAATTGAGTAAGCTTGAATAATGAGGGATATCATGGAAGAGGGGACTTGTTACAATTAGGCAAATCACCTTTGCAAAGGCATGCAAGTTGAAATGGTCAAGCTTCTCAGGAAGCTTGAGTCCCATTTCAACATACACCATGCCTTCTTTATAGCTTGCCTACGACGTTTTGTGGAATTCTTGGTAGTCTGCAAGAATGGGGTCTAGGTACTACAAGATCGTAACCAAATTTTCAAACCATGGATCTGCCAAGTCTTTTGTACCACCCAATCTCAGGACCCCCCAAAAGCTATTGGGGAGTCATTCTTGATGACGACTAGGGATCGGGTGGCACGTAACTTTTATGCCCATGACAGCTTGGGAGAGGCACCCCCCACTACCACTAGCAATGTGACAAGGGGGGAATGCCTCATTGTAGAGATGGTGGAAACTAAGCTACAATGCAAGAGGTCTCTTCTACCCGAGGAGCTCCCCTACATGAATGAGCAAAGAGGAAAGAAGTTATGACTCAATCTTTGCAAAGTGTAGCCTCCGATTAGTAAGTGTTTTTGTTTTTGTTTCTTTTTATTTTTTGTGGTGGTTAACGTTCACTATGCTAGGTAGCATTGCATAGTGTAGCATATGGTTCAAGTTGGTATTATTTGCTAACTGTGACTATTCTTTTTTTTTTGGTAGAGGAAGAAGAGGTTGTGGCCCCTACAATAGGAGCGATCGGCAAAAACGAAGGAGCTTTGGCTACAAAGGAAAGGGCCCCGGCCAATGAAAAAGGGGCCCCTACTACAGAGGAAAGGGCCTCGGCTGGTGAGGCGGAGGTCCCTGTTGATGAAGAGGAGGCCCCTATCGACGAAGAGGAAAGGGGCCCAACCATTAAGGAAGAGGCTCTTGGAAATCAGAAAAAGGCCCTTACTGATGACCCTTTTGTGGAGAGCAGTTTGGTACCGAAGGGACACATGAGTATCAAGGATGTTACTACGTTGTTGGGTCAGCTAGAAGGAGAGGGGCTCCATTTGGATGCTGGTGAGTTTGATCACATATTTGACAGTGTACCCCCCACTATCACCCCTAAGGGTTTACTAGGTAGGAGCTTTACACTGTCATTTACATTGTTCATTAGCTTTATTATGGGTCCTCTCTACTATAGCTAACACATCTTACCATGCAGTTGACACCACTATTGATGCCTCTAGCCCATCCTTGATCTGCCTGCAACCATGGACTAAGATCCTTGACAAATTCACCTTCATGGAGGGGGTGGTCGATGACATGATCAACCGTCTGAGGCAGATCGATCCAGAAGTGGGTAAGTGAAAACTACTACTCTAGACTCTTTAAATTATTATTTCCTCACTATGCTATTGTGACTAATGCCTTTCTATGTGTGGTTGGTAGCTTCTTATCTCAAGTGGGATCCTAAGCGAGCAGTTGAGGTCGACACTGCACCAGAATTCCCACCAAAGGTGACTGAAGTACCCTGCCACATATACGACAAAGCAAGCCAATGTGTGGTGTACTCAACATGCTCCCTATGGGAATGTAGGTGTGTGAACGAAGGCCTCTGGAAATGGGTATAGAGGCTTGAGAAGGAGAAGGCCAACCTGACCACCAAAGTGGGAGATCTGCATTCCAGGAATGAATTCCTATTGGCCCGAGACACCAACGATGGTAGTTGGTGCATGACCGTCATCGACTACGCAAGGTATTGGATGGTCGTGCAACACAACAATGAGGCCACTTATGAAATAATAGAACAACGCATGTAGATAGACTTGTTAGCCCAAAATAACCAAGACTAGNAGAACAACGCATGTAGATAGACTTGTTAGCCCAAAATAACCAAGACTAGAAGGACTACAGTACAAAGGTTTATGAGTGGGGGTAGGCACAGAAAAACCACAAACATATGTATAAGCTAGAACGTGCCACCTACCGTAAATAATATCGGGATGCCTCTATCAAGTTACATACCTGCGAGGTATTCCTAGATATATTTTGGCACTTCTGGGGCTTATGACAAGTTCATGCAATAGGTGACAGTGACTAAATCCTCTGAAAGGAAAATGACCTTTCCCGCTGGTGAAACTACCGCTGCCACCTTTTCTCCAGGACCACCAAGATGGACATCCATAGAAAAGGAGAAGGTTGTAGTAAGCACTGACCTGGGAGACAGGAATTAGGCCAATATTACAAAAGAGGAGATCTTGCAATGCCTCATGACAGGCATAGGTCAGATACCCCCCAAAACAGATGTGGGGCCATCTCAGGTTGATCATTTCTTGGTGTTTTGATCATTTATTTTATTTGAGTCTTTATTGTGACTTTAGCTGACTATTTCATTTTTTTTGTGGTACAAAATCTGAATGAAAACATAGGACCTAATGTGGCAGGGGACGATGGGGCTTGCGAAGGGTTATAATGTAGTAGCCAAGATTTTTATTTGGTTTCTCACAAATAATGTTGCAAACATTATTAATTAATTTTTTGAATGAAAGAAAAAAGATGAAATATGAAGAGATTTATTTCATTTTGGCTTATGTGTTATATTTATTTTTATGTTATTCTTTATCTTTTCTTTTTTATCAATTAAACTCCTTGGAAGCATCTTGTCTTAGTTTTAGGCCATTTTGGGTCATAATAATAGTTTAAGGCCATTCTAGGCTATCGCTAGTTTTAGGCCATTCCAGGCTACCAGTAGTTTTAGGCCATTTTGGGCCACCGGTAGTTTTATGTCATTTTGGATCATTGGATGTTATTAGGGAAAAATGTTTTTCTAGTTTTAGGCCTTAGCGGGTTGTGATGTGATGCGGATAGTGAACATGATGTAATTAGTTTAAAGAATGAAAAATAAGTCAGACCCTTAGCATAACCAAACGAAAATGAAGCAAACAAAGAATAAATATATAATAAGCATTAATCATGTCGAAAGTAGTGCAGTAGTTATGCTACGCAGGTAATGATGATTATCGCAGCTGCTTTCTAACCCATCGTGGGCTTGGTGATACGTAAGGCCGAGGGGCTTTGTTGTGGTATTCTTCTATGTCATTTTCTACCACTTGAAAAGGTAATTTGGCCCATGTAGTTTCGTTTTCCAAGTTGGAATTTTGGGCCAGCTCATTTGCCAAACAAGTAACCTTGGTGGGGATAGGCGTTTCATTCTCAGAGGTTACTACTTTTGAACCTTGATCCATGTCAACATTGTTTATTGCCTAGGTTGCCACTTCATCACCATGGATGACCACCTCCCTTCTAGTGTAAGGTAGGTTGATTTCTTGATGTATGGGTGAAGAGACGACCCTAAGTTGGGCTAACCACGACCTCCTCGAGATCAGGTTAAACCCAAGCATATCTTCTACCACAATGAATGTTGCACTTGTGGGGAACTGATCCCATGTCACAAAGTTAATGTGGACATTCCCTTTTACCACCACCCATGCTTCATTGAACTACTTCAAATATGAAGTTGTCATGGGTTTGATTTGATCCACCAAACCCAATTTGTCCACTATGGAGAACAGGATGACATTTGTAGCAGCCTCATCATTGATGTGTACTCTTTGGATCTTGTGTTGATCAACCTAAATCATGATGAATAGGGATGCCATTGTGGGCTGGCACTTCTCAGGGTCATCCTTTATGGACTCTTCACGAAATGTCAACTGAGCTGGCCATGCTTCTTTAGCCATAGAAGGGAGCATGACCGCATGGATAGCTTTCTCCTCTACTGACATGTTTTTGTCAACTAATATGGACATTAACATGCGAACCAAGGCTTCGTGGTGTAGAGTGGAGGTCATTATTAGGTCGTATAGGCTCAAAGTTGTATTCTTTTATTTTAGAGCCTATTTGACCTAAGAGCGTTTAAAAGGTCTTGTCCACTTTTTGGTTGCTTGTCACCCTTTTCCTCCTCCATTAGTCCTAGAAGACAAATTTCTCGAGGAGCAGTAGTTTTAGGTTTGGGGCTAGACCTTTTTGGGTAGGATGGCGATGATTGTGTGGGCGTAGTGGCATTAATTTTTAATGATGAGGGGGGCATAAACATGGAGGACGAGGGCGTAGGCTTGGAGAGACCTAGGGAAATATGCTCCTTGGTCGTTTCATCTATCAAATGCTCTTCCTATTTCTTTGAACGAGAAGGCCATGATGTCATCTTATGCTAGCTCTATGTGATGGGGGCAGTTGAGTGTTTTGATCCCCTAATGACGAACAGTTCTTGTGGTGTTAGTATGGGTAGTGATATAGTTTTGAATATGAAGGGCGTAGGGGCGAATGCTCGAGGAGGAACCTTGAGAACAAATGGCTGTTGCAGCATCTTTTTTGCCATTGTTGATGTTGCTACGCCACGTTGAGACGCAAGAACCACAAACACCTGCTATGGCAATTCTGGATTACTTTCTACGTCAATCGTGTTGATAATGTACCCCGCATCGTTAGTGTTGACGGGGTCCTTGTAAACGTGCATGGATTGATTTTCAGGACAAACTGGGTTGTTTTCATCTAGAACCAACTTCCCCTGATCAATCATCCATTGGATATCATCTTTTAGTGCTAAATAGTAATCCGTGTCATAACCATAGAGTTGAGGGTAGTCACAGAACCGCTCTAGTCTAAAGTTCTTAGGAACTGGTGGCTCATTGGGCATAGCCAAGGAGGGGTTCCTAAGGAGCTCGCAGTACCATTGATGCTATTTGGTTGCCTCCTTGGACATCTTCTTATGTTGGATGTACCCAGCCCCCAAAAATTTCTTCATAAGTTCTGAAGGATTGACGGGCAATGGGGTGTACTTGGAGTGATCTTTACACTTGAAGTTGGGTTTAGGCTGGGTTGATGCCTCTGGTGCCGACGTGGAGAGTTGGGTAGTGTTAGTTGAACTAGGCATAGGATTAGTTGTCGTTGTGGCCGTCTTTTCACTATTGTTGTTGTTGGACCTTGCCTCGTTTGCCACGGCAGCCATCGTGGCCATTGCAGCTTTGCCCTTCTCTTTGTCTTTCTTGATATATGCATTTTTATACACAACATAGGCCAGATCTTTATAGGCTTCAGCTGTGTCTTGGATGCTCTTGGTCTAGGAAAAAGCTTGACTAAGAGAGAGCAGGGCTAAGTAATATAGCTTGGATTTGATGAAATCATTTACCACCCCCTTGAAGATGGCTACCAAATGGGATTCCGCAATAGGCTCACGAATCTCATTCAAGGTAGTGCTCCACCGTTGTATAAACTTTTGCACTAACTCTAGCAGGTCTTGCTTAACACCCATTAACTGGTCTAGCGTGACTTTGTGCTTCAAGTTATACTTGAAGTGCATCACGAACTTGGTTAGTAGCTCCTCCAGTGTTGAGATGGAGGCATGCGGGAGTGCACGATACCAATCTAGAGCTTTGTCCATCAGAGACATAGCAAAGATGTGAATAATGGTATGCAACCACTATTGCAGCAACAAAGATTTTGATCTAAATGTGACCAAATATGCATTGGGATCGCCCTCCCCATTGTATTTTGTGAAGTGGGAAAGTGGAATCCCAGGGGGTAATGTGAGCATGGGAACAACTGGGATGATGGGGTCATCATGGTAGAAATCCATGACCTGCACTATGTCAAAACTAGCGACTTTAAGATGCTTGATCTCTTCAGTGAGGATTTGGATAAGTTGGAATGCTTGATCTAGACTCAAAGACAACATAGATGGTTGTGGGGTTGCAAGGGTAGCCATGGTTGGTAGCATAGTAAGGACATCGGCCTGGCTCATAGGGGGTGCCATTGGGGCTGCCCTTGCAAAGGGTGTTACTTGCAAGGTCCACCACCCAGTGGGTGGTGCTCTTGGAGTAGCGGCTGCTGGTGGTGCTATAAGGTTAATCATTTGCGAGATTAATCGGATAGTCCATAGTTTCGCACTTGGTTGTGACACCTGCAGGACTTGATACACTTGGTGGTAAGGGTAATGTGACATCTGGGAGGTTTGCGAAGTAAGGGGCAAAGTGGCTGGGGTCCACCATGTAGTTGGGGCTGGACCTGCCACTGATGGTGGAACAGGTGTAGATGATGGAATGGGAGAAGAAGCTCCATGTAGTTGTGAGGTAGACATAGTGTGCACATAGGGTAGGGTAGATGTAACCGACGCTTGGTACGAGGATGAGATAGAATGATGAGGGAGAGTGCCTAGGAATGAAACTAAGGGAGGAGCATGTTGATATGCTAGGGATGCAGGATGGTTGCCCATGGCTGATGAAAACATATATTGTGACAGAGTTGTTGTATTCATAAAAGAGGTAGACACAAAAAGTGGGTTTGACCTAAAGACCGTGGTGGGAGGGATGGTGGCAGGGTAAGTCTAGCCACTACCTTCGGATTGGGAATCTAGGTATTCCTATTTATCCTAGAATGCTTCATCATAATGGGATGTCGTGTCTCGCTCCCTAGGCTTACTGACTCATAGCAGCTGATCTAGGATCCACTGATACATTTCTTCCAAGGGGATGGTAACATCAGGAGTAGGGAAAAATTCCTTTCCATTCTGATGAAGGAACTTGAAGATGCATTTGTCCTCGAGTTCGTGACAATCCAAGGTAGATTTTCTTGGATCTTTGCATAGAGGAAATCGTAATGCTCTGCATCTTGGGCCAAGAACTTGGGCAACAGATGTCGGATCCTAAGGGACTGGTGTGGTGCCAGTGTCGGGCTAGGAGGCCATTCAGCACCCATGGTGCTTTGGGCCGAGAAAGGAACGTCAAAGCTTAAGGTAGAAAAAGTAGTTATTAACAGAATCATTTTGCATGATAAAAGGGAAAATGACAAATGGGAAACACGAAAATGAATAGGCAATCAGAGGCTTTTGTCCTATCAGGTTCCAAAAGAATTGCCATTACGACCAGTCTACACCACACGATGTGTAAACAACCACAAAAGGGTGTCACATTTATGCTAGTGCATGAAAGGATACAGAGGAAGTGCAGGAGTACCCATAAGATGTAGAAAGGACACCAGAAAGGCCCTCCTTCTAGCATCAAAAAACTATAGTAATCAAAAACATCAGTGGCTGGAACACCGAGAGGTTTCCAAGCGAACAGTTTAACCACAGATCCATGCAAGGGATGTGCTAGAGAAAAATAGAAGTGGTGCACCCTAAACGGTCTGGTCGATCAGATAGGGACTTAAGTGATGTATCTTAACCTTTCATGAATGTTTTTTTTAGAAGCGAGACACGCGAAGTAAATCAATGATCGAAAAATGTAAAGTGGTAAAATTAATGCAAAACAACGATGCTAGTAAACCAATAGCAAAATAGATTTGGATGAGAGAATGCACTGCCCCAAAGGTCACGGATTTGATCCTTTTCCTTGTTTGAGAAGTGTACAACAGGTTGTGCAAGACTAGAGAGACACTACTTACACCGAACAGTATCGTCATAGGTCTTCTACTTGCTACTCTATTTGTTAAGATGCCAAAATGCTCGACTCACAAAGGGATGCTTAGAGCCAACCATAGAACTCAAAGGTAAACAAAATGCTTAAAATGCCAACTATGCTCTCTAAAAGCCAACTGCACCAAAAATCCAATCTTTTCTGCCAACAAGCCAAGCAAGAAGCCAACCAATGTTTTTGCTAACAATCCAATTTTTTTTTCCAACCTCTTGAGCATTGTTTATCAGGGTATTTATAGGGCTAGGAGCAAGAGAGAAATATGGTTTGGATGCCATGTGTCTTGGGCCCTCACAAGGTGCGAATGTGGCTGTACCATGTAAGTGTGCGATGTTGGGTGTGAACTTTGTTACACTGTGACCATACTGCTGAAACTTCATGTGTCAAAATCTAATGTGCTAACAATGTAAGCAAAGTGGAGCCTATGCTCCAGGACTATGTCTTCCCTGCTCTTACAAGCAGGGACAAGCATAGGAAAAAAATTTTGGGAGTTGACTAGGGGGATGCAAAATGGAGTGGAATTGCTGATTATGCCAAAGAGATGCTAGAGTGAGAAAGATTGTTGCCAACAAGTTCTAGAGCTACATGAAGATGTCTTAATGCTTCCATGCTAGTGTTGCACTACTTACACCATTAAACACATTAGTGTAGCGTAGACAGCTGCCTGCTATGCTGTGCTACGCTACGTAGCGTAGCATAGCATAGCATAGCCACTGGGCTTGATAGAAATTTACGTAGGAGTTGAAGAGCATTTGTCTAAGGCTTAGTCACACTAACAACTACAACTCTTTTCCTTCATGCTGGAGAGCTTTTGAACTCGTTGAACTCATGCTTGAAACACTTTTGCTATTTTTGCATTGTTGCTACATTGTGCTACACTATGTAGCATAGCACAGCATAGCGGCTAGTGTACCTTGCTTGTTTGTTCAATCCACCATTTTTCTACTAATAAATTTTTCTTGAGGCCTAAGGGCTAAGGGGGGCAACTAGTTTTGGAGGCTAAAGAATTGCCAAGTGCAATTTTCTTATTAGAATCACTTGGTAAGATGGACCTTTTTGCTTTTCCTTTGCTATGCTGTGCTATGCTACATAGCGTAGCACTTTGTGTTGGCTGAATTATAACTTGTCTTACAACTATTTTATCAATTTTCACTCAAATGCTTAAGTGGTTATCTTTCAATGCTTGCTACGTTGCATAGCGTAGCAAACTTCTTCACTAGAAAACTTGCCGAACTATTTTGCTTATCTTGAACACTTTTGACAACTCCTACCATAGTCTCTGGGTAGACTATAAGCTAGGTCAATTGTCTAGTTGAGCAGGCTAGAGAATCCGATGAGCCTGTCAGCCTTGGAGATAGAAAACTTGCCAAACTGGACAGTGTACCCTCAATGTGAACCATCATGACACTGCACTTGTGGAAGTCCTTGCCTAAATTCCCAAAATCTACTGAAGCATGAGAGCCCTAAAATTTTATGGTGTTTCACCTAACACCAGTATCCATTCCCACTTACCATACACATCCTAAACCAGTGCAACTCTAGTGGGATTACCAAACGCTAATTGTTACTGGGTTACCAAGTGCTACATGCATGCTCGAAGCGGTCGTATTGAGTGTATTTAAATAAGGGGGTTGAAGGTTGAGAGAGAGATTAATTAATTAGGAAAGCATTAAACATTCAACAATAATTAATTACTAATTAGATTAATCTATATGCTGCAAGGTTTATCATAAAGTTCATCTTTATTTCCATACACAAATGTGTGCTCATGTACAAATTGCTCGAATAAAGATCCTTTCACTCTATGACT
>MNCI01030754.1:138582-175283 GCA_015680685.1 Gnetum montanum | reverse complement strand
TATTTCCTTAGTACTTCAATCAAGAAATTGTCAAATTTTTGAAAGCTCTATTGAATGCAATCTATGACAAATATTAACTAGCCAAAATAGAGACTCGTACTTTGTCATTTACACAACACTTTTGGTAGTATAATAAGATTGTCTTTTATAAAATTTCTTGTTGAGCTCAAAAGGTATAAAAAACTCGTATTATTGAATTGGGAATAGCTTTATTACAAGGTGTTTCCTCATGTCAATTTTTCTTGCTTAAATACTTGATATTTCACATAAATCTACTTTCTTTTCTTTCTTTGTCTAATTTCATTGAATCTTGCTCTATTTGTAGTTTTCTTGTGGAATTTTTTCTCTAGAGGAAAGTAGGAGTAGATTGGTAGAATTATGCTCAAAAATTTTTGCAAAATTTTACTTGTTACAAGCAACATACTATAAGGAACATATAGACTAAGTGATTGATCAAAATAGGAACCTTCAATAATTGATAGTATTTGATAAAGTTAGTCAAATCTCATTTATGATAAGTAATTACAATTTTATACATAACCCAACCATTTCAACATTCACAACAGTAAACACATACTCATATCTAGTACATTTCATAACTATTGAGTTTATTTGGAGGTATTTGGGCCTTGGTATTGCCAGATACTAACACGCACCTAAACCCTATTTGAAGAACACCTTCGATCCCATGACTTCCCAAGGTTACAAGACTATGAGGCCATCCCTCATTGGTGGTCTATTCTTAAACGGTTGCCAACAATTCTTTTGGTGCTAGAAAGAGGGTAGGAAAATTTATCACCTATGTTCATAAGTAAACAATAGTTCTTTTGGTGCTAGAAGGAGGACTTGAAAATTTTTCCTCTAAGTTCATAAGCTTGATAATTCTGGCACACCAACACTTCTTTTTGGTGCTAGGAGGGCTTGAAAGAAAGAATTTAGAGTTCATTAAAGGTAAAACGAGAGTTGGAGTGTTAGAGTTAAGTGGTGTATCCAACATTGATAAAACAACAAAGACTAATTATGAGTGTGCTCCTAATAAAGAAGCTCCTCCTTTTCTTTTGACAATGAAGTTAAAAGACAAGTATCTTCACAATTGCTTAGTTGATTCTAGAGCTACATTCACTATTATGCCATTATCTATACGCAAAAAACTTGGTATGATTTTAGAAAAATCAAATAAAAATGATTTTTCAAGTGTACAAGAGCAAAGTAAAGATTGTGGATTAGTTACCCAATGTTTTATTGGAAATTGCTTCTAAACCCCATATCAAAAGCAGAGTAACTATTCAAGTGGTAGACATACTAGATTCACATAGTATTTTGTTGAGTAGAAGTTGGAGTAAGAATTTCTCTTGTTACATATCAACAAATTACTCTTATATGTGGCTACCTTGGACAGGAGAGCTAAATCAAATATATGTTTATAGTAAACCTTTAATGAGTGAAAATATTACTTCAAATAAAAAGAACAAAGCTATTGAAACAAGAGCTTTTGGAACCAAAATTTACACACTTCAAGAAGTTGATAACTTGAACAAAGAATAATCTCAAGATGAGAACAAATAGAAACTATACTTTTATGGTTCTTGTAACTCCAAAGGTGTAGGAGTTGGAATAGTTCTAGTGAAAGATGATTTCCTAAAAATATTCAAGGTAATTCATCTATCTTTTCCTTATACTAACAACAAGATTGAATATGAAGCTTTGTGTATTAGAATTAAAACAACATTGGAAAAAAGAATCAAGAAAATCATCATAAAGGAATACTCAAGATTAATTTGTGAATAGATTAAAGGTAATTGTGTAGTAAAAAGCTCATTCTTGCAACCTTATAAATAGCTCATCTGCAAAATGTTGTTACAATTTCATCACTACAGAATAGAACATATAAGCAGATAGGATAATTACATACCATATGACTTAGCAAAAGCAACTTCAACATTAGATGTTAAAAAGATGGAAAGTTATGAGGATGTAATGATCGAGAATGAACATCAACCATCAGTACCAGATAACATAAGGCATTTACAAGTATTTGAAGATGATGATTAAGTACTTAGGTTATGAAAAATAAATAAGAATTAGAAAGTTAAATCATACCAAAAATAGTGTTAAGGTTTAAGACAAATTCCATTCCCAAACATTTGATTGATTATAAACATGAGTTTGGCAAAAATTTGCTCACCGCAAAAGATGTATAGAATCTAGATGATCAATCTTATGAAGTAGTAAACTTTAGATCTATTGAGATGTGAAAGATGTTAAATGTCACAAAGGAAAAGGATTAAGCCTTCAAGAAAAATTTACTATTACTCCTAAAAAATAATTTGAAAAATTTTTCTTGGTCTTATGATGATCTTAAATATTTTAGACCAGATGTGATGACACATAAAATTCCTTTAGTAAATGGTTGTAAGACAGTTATGCAAAAACAAAGGAAATTTAATCCATCATTTGAGCTAGCTATGGAAGCCAAGATCAAAAAGTTATTGCAAGCTCTATCTAATCTAATATTTAACATGGCTTACTAATCTTGTTCCAGTAAGAAAGAAGAATGGCGATATTAGGCTCAATGTAGATTTTAGAAATTTGAATGAAGCCTTTGAAAAAGATAAATACCCACTTCCTATAATTGATGAGATGTTGATTAAAATATTAGGTTATTAGGTATATTCTTTCCTAGATGATTTTTTAGGCAATAATCAAATCATGGTAGATAAGGGTGAAAAATATAAAATAGTATTTATCACAAGTGAAAAACTTTTTCTTTTCAAAGAATACCATTTGGATGGTCAAATGTTGAAGCTACTTTTCAAAGATCAATGGATTTAGCCTTTAAATGCTTAATAGGTAAATTCATTGTGGTTTATATAGATGATATCATTTTCTTTTCAAAAAGGAAGGAAGATCATATTGGTCATCTTTNTTTCTTTTCAAAAAGGAAGGAAGATCATATTGGTCATCTTTAATAATTTTTTGACAAATTTCATGAGTATGGTATTTCATTAAATCCTAAGAAATGTATCTTTAAGGTTAAGTTTGGAAGTGTACTAGGCCATGTAATCTATCAAGAAGGAATTACTATAAATAACTCCTGAATTCAAGTAGTATAGAATATCGAGCATCCTACAAGTAAAAAGTCTCTTAGATCATTCTTTGGAAAGATAAATTTCATTAAGAAATTTATCCCTGGATTCACTGAATTTACTAACCTTTAATGCATATGCTAAGTAAGATGTCCAAGTAAGAAAACACTAAAATTAGAGAGAGCCATAGTAGAAATCAAAAGGGCTATTCATGAAGTTCCTTACTTGATAAAACCAAAATTAAAGGAAGACTTTTAGCTATATGCTTTTGCTTCAAATGATTCAGTTGCTACTATTTTAACTCAAAAGGATGAAGGTCAAGATGAATCGATTGGATTTTTTGGATATTAATTGAAAGGGGCATAATTAAATTATTCAAATTTAGAGAAACAAACATTCATAGTCATTAAAGCACTTCAACATCTGAAATATTATTTGGAAAGCTCATTAGTTCATATTATGCTAATTAAGATTGTAGTCAAACAATTCTTAGCTTATAATGAAATTGGATTGAAAAGAGGAAAGTGGCTCATAAAGCTTCAAGGTTTCAGGTTTTCATTGAAAATATGCAAAACTATTAAAGGAATGGGCTTAGCTAAGTTAATGGCTAAAGAAGAGGAAATGTTTGTATTAAGGACTTATGAAGGAAATTGGTGTGATGAGATTCTAGAATTCCTTGTTACACGAAAGGTTCCAAATAATTTAACTACAAGTCAGAAGAGAGCTTTCTCCAAAAAGATATAAATTCATGATTAAAGATGGAGTTTTATATAGAACATATATGAGAGGGGTTTTGTTGGAATGTGTTTACAATAATCAAATTGGTCCTATCTTAGAATAATCCCATGATCATTCTAATTTATTCTATGAATTTTCCAAGT
This sequence comes from Gnetum montanum, assembly GCA_015680685.1. Classification (NCBI taxonomy): domain Eukaryota; kingdom Viridiplantae; phylum Streptophyta; class Gnetopsida; order Gnetales; family Gnetaceae; genus Gnetum; species Gnetum montanum. Next base: position 171,316 of record MNCI01030754.1, on the reverse strand, counting down.
CCACAATGCAAGATATACTTTGTTATGATTTTTATTGGCCTAATATGTACCAAGATATTAGTTCAAAACTTCAAAGATGTTACAAATGTCAAGTTCATGGACCAAAAATCAAAAAGGCTAGAGCTCCTTTAAAACCAGTAATTACAAATAGATCATTTTAGCAATGGGACTTAGATTTCATTGGTACAATTACTCCATCAAGAGCAGGACAGAAATTTATTCTTACAACTAGCAATTACTTTACCAAATGGTCTAAAGCAAAAGCTCTAAGAAAAAGTTTAGCATTAGACATGATTAAGTTCTTGGAAGATCAGATTTTAAGTCATTTTGGTCTAGCTAAAGTATTGGTATTTGACAATGGACCAGCTTTTCAATCTAAAGAATTTATATCATAGGCATTGGAAAAATCCATCTTTCTATTTTCTTCTTCAAATTATTATCCTCAAGGAAATGGCTTAGCTGAATCTACAAATAAAAAGATTATTTCATATATCAAAAAGTTGATGGATGGAAATCCAAAAAATTGGATTGATTATTTACAATCTACATTATAGATAGACTATATCATATTTAAGAAGGCTATTAGAACATTAGCTTATAACTTGATTTATGGTTTACCCATTAGAATTACAAACAAGATTATAAGTTTGACCTTAGATTTTGTGCAAAAGTATAGTGAAAAAATTAATAAAAATAGAAGTTTCATGACTTTTCTCATCAAAAGAGAAGCTAAAATGGATAAAGCTAAAGATAATTTATTAAGGAATGCTTCTCAAGTCAAAAGGTGGTTTGACAAAAAGGCTCTAGAAAGAACTTTTAAAGTTGCTGATCTTGTATTATTATGGAATATGAAGAAGCTAAATAAGTTTTTGATGATATGGACTAGTCCATTTCAAATCAAGAAACAATTATCAAGGAACACTTACAAATTATCAACACTAGATGGGATAGAGTTGTATTTTTTCATATAATTTTTTGTATATAAAACATTATTCTGGAAAACTACCGACAAATTAAATCTATATATAAAAATTAATATATGTATATAATATATTAATATATATATATATATATATATATTGGTAACTATAATAATATTTAGTATACATAGTAGTAAGTAATAAACTTTTAGTAGTAATATATATAATAAATAGTATACATATAGAGACTTATATAACATTTAATCATAACATATATATCCTATAAGTATTCTTAGATGAGTCTATATAATATTATAAAAACATGTATACATTAGAGTACTAGTTTAAAAATATTTAAATTCAAAGTGTTAGTTTAATTATTAAATTTATAATATCCCAAGTAATCATTACTTACGATGTGTTTAAGTGGGAGTGATGGTTAGATAACTACATAGCAGTGAATTAATTTTAACAACCAAATAGTGGAATTTGAATTAGCCAATCGTATGATGATGGGAATTAAATGAATTTTGGCTAAGTGGCAAGGTTGATTAGTAAAATTAGTGGAAATTTCAAACTTATCTTTCACTATATAAGGAGATGTGAATTACTTGGTAATACATCATTTTTCAATTCAAGTTTTAAGTGAAAAAGCAAGGAAAGTGTTTAAGTGTGAGGTAGAAAAATGGTTCTTGAAGATAGGGCAATAAGAAGGCCTTTTATCCCATATCTTATGGGATGTTGTCCAAAGCATGTATTAAGAGCATATTGTAAGGAAACTACCTGTGGAGTATCTAGTGAAAGCCCTTTCTTGCTTTGGCTTTCACATGAGTTTAGATTTCTCACTAGTGGACTTTCTATACAATCTAATGTTTGGGGAAACTTTCATGAATGCACCACTAAGCTAAGTACCATGGAGAGTCCAATATAGATGATTCTTGGTGAGAGGCTTTCATATCTCAAGACATAGAAGAAACTAGTTGGGGAGAATTTAAAAAATTAGTAGCTAAAGAGTTGGATGCAAAAGAAGCAAAGACAATTATGAAAGACAAAGGTGAAGATCAAATTGAAGCTTCAACTAGGCAAGAAGAGGAAAAGGGCATTCATCACAACTGAGATTACACATGAGAGGGTTCATGATATGAGAATCCCTAAGAGAGTTACTTTAACTATTCTCTTCCCATCTATAGATTAGTTTATTTGAAGCTTTGTTTATACAGTTTCTTAAGTTTTACTAGGAATGAGGTTTTTATTTCATCAAACCTTAAGTTTGATGAAAGTTTTCCTCAAAAAAGATTTCCATTTTTTTATGTAGAAAGAAATGTTTCAAATAAAATTTATTTTTAAAAAGGGGAACATGAAATGTTAATACATTTAAGCCATCCTATGGAGCAATATTTTTGAATTAATGTTTGGGTTTTATGAGATCCATTTGTTATTAGTGAATTCAAGATAGCATGCAAGTGAAAAAGAGACAAAAGCTAAGTTACTTTCTTTGTAGAATAGAAGTGTGTTTATGAATAAGCAAGGTGTCTTTTTTTATACAACTATGAAGCTTGGTTTCAATTGTCATCAATTAAAATTTCTGAAAGAAGAAAAATAGCAATATTATAGTTGTTCATTCAAGTGAAACATAGCGAAGGCAACCATAATTATTCAACATTATTTAAGGATATTCTAAAACCTGCTAGTTACATAGCAACAAGAGATATTTCACAAAGTTGCAAAACATCAAATGCTAGATCTAATAAAATACCATTATCTACATAAAAATTCTAACTATTTGCTATTCACCTCGTGATCCTTGGATGTTTAATGACATGGGAGTGTAGAGCTTAACAAAGCTTCACAAGTTCGTAAATATTTTAAAAACTATTGGAGCATCATCCAAAACGTAAAAATGGACAATAAGAATTTAGATTATCAACACCAAAAATGCATCCTAAAACCCTAAGAAATATTTCTTATTCAACAACACCCATCAAAAGAAGAAGAAATGAACAATGAATATATGAAAATCGGTAAAATTTTCAGCCCAAAATCAGGTGTATAACACATAAATTTATTAATGAAGAAACCCTAAAACAGAGATGGAAGTGAAGAATCTATCAAACCATACTGCAAAAATAAGGAAACATGCAGCCTCTCTTGGCTAGGTTAGGTCATGATTCTAAATGATGCCTATGGCTCAGGTGGAGCCATCACTAACAGTAGTTATGACAACAACATGGCAACAAAGGTGACGATGGTGCAGTTGTAGGCTTCACCAAAGAAGGGCAAGAAAGCATTTTTTCTAGCTTAGAGGAGACTACATCAAGGTCATAATAGGGCATCATAGATGGCATGCTTTTCCTCGAATGCAAGAATAGGGTGATGTGATATCAGGTCACGAGATAAACATACAATTGTTTTGTTTACACATTTTGTGTAAACATGTTGACAAAGTGACAACAAAGTTATGAAGCCTTAACAACATTGTTTTTAAGAAATATATATATTGCATTGTTTTAAAAGATGGAAAAGATTTATGGCTTAAGAGAAAAAGATTTATGAACATTTGATAAATCTAATGTTACTTTTCATAGGAAATTGTGTTTAATTCTCTAAGATATTTGTAGTCTCTTATGGGACACTTGCCAAATTTGACATATATTTCTCAATTTTTTTGTAACTTCCTATGGTGATCTACATGATATTTATTACCAAAGGAAACACTTGGTCACCATAGCTTAGATTTCTAATAAATTCCTATGGAAGTTATAACTTCTAAGCTAGTTATAAGTTAATATCTCTAGATATTTGTAATACCCTAAACTTTTCATAATTTTTGTAACTACCCAAGACCACTATAAAAAGGATTCAAGGGTAGAATCGAAAAGGACAGAAAGAAGGAAAAAAATTGGAAAAAGACAATTGAAGATTATTTATAAGATGACTTGCTAAATACATCAATTTGGCTACTTTTTTTAATCCTATGAATTCATTTCCTTCACATTTTATTTTAGTTACTTAGCTAATGGTTTACATAGTATTGTGCTTGGCATTTGTAGTGACCAAAAACATTGGTGGATGGAACACCGAGAGGTTGCTAGGCATACAGTTTAACCCCAGATCCGTGCGAGGGCCATGCTGGAGAGAAACGAAAATGAGGTTCCCTGAATGGTCTAGTCGATTAGGCAAGGACCTTGTAGGTGTAACTTAACCTTTCATAAACGTTTGGTTTTAGAAACAAGGTATGTGAGTGAAGTGATAACCAACCAACATAAAATAATGAAAAATGATATGAAATACGATGATAATGAATAAAGAGTGAAATAGATTTGGGTGAGGAAATGCACTACCCCAAGATTGAGGATCTGATTTTTTCTTTGTTGGAAGATGTACAAATGAAGATGCAACACTGGAGAGGCACAGCTTACATAGAGTAGTATGGTCACAAGTTGATAACTTGCTGCTCAAGATTCTTCTTCTTGCCAATCCACTCACCAAGGTTCCAAAATGCTAAACCTGCAAAGGATTTCTAAAGCCAAATAGAAAGCTCAAAGCCAACCAAAATGTTAAAAATTCCAACTATGCTCTCCAAAGGCCAACTCAAAAGCCAATCACGCAAAAAGCCAACCCTTTGAGCATTATTCATTGGGGTATTTATAGGGCCAGGAACAGGAGAAAAACATGGTCTGGATGCCACGTGTCCTGGGCCTCACAAGGTGCAAACATGGTTGTGCTATGTAGATGTCTGATGCTGGATGTGACTCTTGTTACGCTGTGACCATACTACTGAAATTGCATGTGCCAAAATCCAGAAAGCATGCCAACAATGAAAACAAAATGGAGCCTGTGCTCCAGGACTACGTCTTTCCTACTCTTGCAAGTAGGGTCAAGCATAGGGACAAATTTGGGGATTGGCCAGGGATATGCAAAATGAGCAAACTTGTTGATTTTGTCCACCGAGGAGGTGCCAGGGTGAGAATGATCATTTCCAACAAGTTTTGGAGCTAATTGAAAAGCCTTTTAAATGCCTCCATGCAAGTTTTACATTACTTACATTGTCCAGTGTGTTGGAGTAGCATAAGTAACTGCTCACTACGTTGTGCTATGCTACGTAGCGTAGCATAGCGCAGCCACCATTCTTGAAAGAAATCTTGCCTAGAAGCCAAGAGCATTTGTCCGATGCTTGGTCAGGCAAGCGACTGCAACATTGTCTTCCATGCTAGAAAGCCTTTGAACCTGCTACATCCTTGGGTCATTCTATTATTTTTCATCCTTGCTACGCTATGTAGCATAGCATAGCATAGCAGCCAATATGTCATACATCTTTGTATAACTTGGAATGTTTTATCAGAAAATTTTTCTTGAGGCCTAAGGGCTAAGTGGGACAGCCAGTTTTGGAGGTTGAAGCGTTGCCAAGTGCAATCCCCCTAGTAGGGCCACTTGGTAGAGGGGCCTTTGTGTGTTCTGTCCTTGCTACACTATGCTATGCTGCCTAGCGTAGCATAATGTAGCACCTTGTGTTGGTCAAATCCCAACTTGTTTATCATATGATGTTTATTATGTTCCAGTGTGTTGGCAGAGCAAGCTTGCTAGACGGTTGTAACATGGACAAATGCTTTGGAAGACTAACTTTTTATCAACTTGCATCTTGGACGCTTGATTGGTCTTTTCAAGGCTTGCTACACTACATAGCATAGTGTAGCGTAGCAAATTTCTCTGCTAAAAAACTTGTCAAACTATTTAGCTCATCCTGAACACTAGACTGTCATCTAGGTTAATTGTCTAGTTGGGCAAGCTGGAGAGTCTAGCAGGCTTGTCAGCCCAAGAGATAGAAAACTTGTTAGACTATATAGTCTATGATCAGTGCCTACACTATTCTGACAGTTCATCATGATGCTGCACTTGTGGAAATCCTTGCCCAAATTCCAAGATTCTGCTGAAGCATCAAGGTCTTAAAATTTTATGGTATTTCAATGGCCCCTCTTTATTGATGTCTGGAGGATCTGCCCAAGAGACATCGACAAAGAATAAAAAACACCATGAAAAATAAAATGCTAACATTGCTCTCCGATGGTTGCTCAGATGTCGCTTTGCTATGCTTGGGAGTGCTAGGATGGTCAAGTGAAAGAGGCAAAATATGGATTTGGGGAAACAGGTTTAAGAAAGAAAAAGATGTAACATAGTGCAGTCCCTCGTTGAAGTGCTTGTGAGGGAGTCGACATGCATGGGCATCCTTCTTTGTTAGCCTTTTAGGCTTCCTTTCGGAGTGCTTAGAGATGGTCATTGTGAAATAGCTGTCGTGCCATTTGTTTTGGGCATGTTTCTTTTTTTTGGGTTTTTTGCTGTTTAGCTATGTCCACTTGCAAACAGCCTTGTTGTTGTAGGACAAGTGCTTCCTCCCCAAGATGAGTTGTGTTACATCCATGTGGGGCTTTGACCTACCTATAGATGCTTCCCATGTGGTAAGTTGTGTTACACAAATCATGGACTTGGTGGTTGGGCATGTGGAAGGGCTTTCTATGCATCAGGAAAACTTGTAAAAGAGATGTGAAAAGAAAAATGGTGAGTATAAGAAACAACATGCAGAGGGTTAAGAGGGAAGGCAGGATGTGCACTCCCAGGTAGCTAAGCTAATCGAAACAATTACTTCGGAACAATGTAGTGCCCTACCCCCTAGCAAAATGCATCTCTAAGTGATGTCATCTTGGCCTATATCCTGTAAATGCAACAAAGATAAAACCAAGAAAATGTAACCATGAAATGCAGTGAGGGAAAAATTCAACTTGCTTTAGACATTGCTAAAGTAGTGAGCACTGTTGTTAAGGCATGCAACATCCAAAGCAAGAAAGCCAGTAGCGATTCTAGTAGCGGCAGACTAAAGGGGTTGGCACTAAAGAGGCTAGGAGTTGTGGTGATGCAACTGCTCAGGATTCCCCACCCAAGGCAAACATCATGTAGGTCAGCTATAAGGTGAGAAGCCTAATAGTTGAACATCTTTTGGGCTCGAATGATGGTGAGGGCTAGAGGGTAGCAACTCTCTGGTTGGGCCACAATAGTGTTGGGACTCTAGCAGCAAGCGCTGACGATAGGAGCTACTGCCAAGATGACTAGCGGTAGTAGCAGTAGCTCTGGAAGGTTAGCAAGATGTCAGAAGACATCTTTGGAGGATCATCAAGATGCCAAGGGCAGTGGCATTGCATGTGTTCTAGAGGGTGTTTCCTTGGAAACATGAACTACATTCTGGAACTACAATGTCCCACCCCGTGTTATCTAGAAAGTTGGCACTGTGCACGCTCGCTTGTTTGTAGGGTCGCAAGTGCAAGCTGAGAACTTTGTATTGCAAACCTAGTTTAAGGTCTTGGTAGACCATCATATGTACTGGTTTAAGGTCCCAGCAGACCGTGATGTGCTAGTTTAAGATCCTAGCAGACCGTTGTGCTAGTTTAAGGTCCCAGCAGACCACTGTGCTATTTTATCGTCGTAGTAGATGGTGGATGGGCTAGTTTAAGGTCGTAGAGGACTATACTGTGGATGCGAGTTTTATGTCATAGCCCAAGGACTTGTTGTGTCATTTTATAGTCATAGCAAAATATCTGTGCTAGATATACATCATAGTGGACGTTCTTTCCCAAATTTACATCATAGCAGATGATCTTTGCTAGTTTATAGTCATAGCAAACTATTTGTGCCAGTTTATAGTCAGAGTAGACTATCTGCTTACCTTGCCTTTTATCAAACGTAATATGGCTTGAGCTACAAGTGGTTCACGGGATTTGCAAACTCTTTTCCATCCATATAGGCCAGTTTGAAGGCCCCGTTCTCATAAGCTTTCGTGACTATGAATGGACCTTCCCAGTTTGCTAAGAACTTGCTTACATGTTCATGAATAGCTTTGAGGACTAGGTCCCCTTCTTTGATTAGTCGTTGATGTAGATTGGAATGATGCTTTTGCCGCTGCTTGTCTTTGAAACACCATGAAAATTTTGAGGCCTCAACGGTTTAGCAAAATCTTACGACTCAGGCAAGGATTTGCGATAAGTCATTGCTCAGCAAATTCCCTTTTTAGCTAAGGGTCTGTTACGTCACACTATGCAGCGCAGCGTAATAGACTCCAAAGGATAGAACAATATAAGGGGTGTGCAATGGCAAGCCTTCAACTTTGCAAGTTAGCTATGTTTCGAAAATTTTAACTTTTAGCATATTATGCCGCGTTATACAACGCAGCGTAATGTAGCGTAACGCAACATAATGCAAGAAGACAGTCCATCTAGTCGCAACAACGGAGATAGCAAAATTTGAAGACCTCAATGGTTCAGCAAAACCTCGAGGCTCAGGCAAGGATCTGTAACATGTCACACATCTCAGAAAGTTTTCTTTTTCGGCTAAGGGCCTATTACGCTACATTACGTAGTGTAGCATAATAAACCCCAGAAAGACTAAACAAAAACAAGGGAAGCACAGCGACAACACTTCAATTTTTGTAGGTTCACTATGTTATGCCAAGTTACACTATGCAGCGTAATGTAGCATGACGCAGCGTAATACAAGCAACAACAGATATAGTAATGTTTAGGCATTGGCAGTTCTTATGCCACAATGCGCTCTCTAGCGTATTATAGCGTAACTGCATGATAGTTTGTTACCAAAGCTCTAGAAAAGGTAGATTACGACACATTGCGCCGCAAGCTTCAAACACAAACGCATCAAGTTAGCAGGATTTTGTAGGTTCAGGACACGTGTCATCTAAACCACATTTTTCTCTTGACCCTAACCTTATAAATACTCCAGTTGACAAAGATCAAAGGATGGGAAAAAAATTTTCTTGATTGGCAAATTTTCTCCATGAGCAATTTTCTTTCATTGGCAATTGCTAACAACTTTTTGGCAAAGATTGGCAAGAGAACAAAAGAGGATTGGCAACCGTAATAACATCAAAGGTGACTGACAATAGCTTTTGATTAGAAACTACCAGTTAGTAGACATTCTGCTTCAGGTATGACTCCCTTGTGCCGAGCTTGGCTAGAATAAGGTAGATTGATCTTTGCTTGTTTCATCTTTGAATAGCTTACTTGTTCTTGGCATGTGCTTCGTCCAAACCGAAGTCTACCTGTAATCATTGTATCCAATATATTTTGTTTATAAGCTAAATCCCAGATCTCGAGATTGCACACTCTCTAAATCCAATTTATTGCATCCTATCTACATAGATTTTACAATCGCTTTGAATCATTTACATCGCTCTAGATTACCTTAAAGATTAACGATATTATATCTCCTCATTCAAATTGCCATTTTACCACCTGGTTATTAAAAAATTTTATTAATTAAGTCCCTGTCTGATCAATAAGACTATTCAGGGCACCTCGGATTCATCTTCTCCAGCACCTCCCTCGCACAAATCTGGGGTTGAAACTGTGTACACGGAACTCCTCTTGGTATTTCCAACGACCGATGTTTTCCGTCGTTACAGTTTTCTAGCGCTAGAAGGAGGTCCTGAACCTCCAATCCGCATTTTACGAGTAGTCCTGTAAGCTATCCGTACCCATTATCGATCGACATAAACATAATACCTCCGTGGTTGTTTACGAGATTGTGTGGTGCAGATCGGTCGCTTCGACAATTCCTTTGGAATCCTGTAGGGTAGAAAGCCCGATTATCACCTTATCTTGCCTTTGCCTTTGTGGTCTTTATCCTTGTCATCATTACTCTTGAACCATGTAGAGAATGGCTACATCAACCATCGTTGTTGACACTACCAACCTCGAGAATCCTTGGACTCTACAAGCTACACCTCCTATGGTCGAGCCACCAACCAGTCCAGTGCGACCACACCAATCCCTCAGGCTCCAAAACAATGAGCCTAAGGGACATGCTCAGCATAGGGAACATTACAATTTCCTCTATACTAAACCTACAGCAAATCTGCCCATGTATCCACAAGAACTTGAAGAGAAATGAGAATACGAGTTCATATACTGTAATGGGAAGGAATTTATTCCTTCACCAAATGCCACTGTACCCCTGACAAATCAACAACAGTGGATCCTAGATCAAATGCTGATGGCTAGGACATCGATAGAACAATGAGAGGAGTTGTTTTGTGATGAAGCACTTCATGATGGGCAGGACGATTTAGATTCCCACTCTAAGGGAGGCAGTCATGCTGATTTGGCCATGGCCCCTCCCTCCACGACGTCCCATGTAAATCCATTGTTCATGGTCACCACGTCCTTGACATTATCTAATACTAACCGAATCCTACACTCACCCCAGCTACATTTTCTCTCTTTGACTACCCTCCCAGGTGGTGTCCCGTCACAAATCATTCCTCAACAGGTGCAGTTCGCTAATCCATCTCATTGTACACTTGCGCCCATGTCACCGTATGTACATGCGATACCTACTTCACAATTACATACAACACCTACATTCATCCCGACTCACACGACAGGGCCCACCACTATAGCATGGTGGGTTCCAAACATGTCTCTCATTGCACATCCTACGTAGATGTCCCATCTCCCTCATCATCAAAACTAGGTTCCACAAGCACTAAAACCCACTACAGGGTCATTGTCTGTGCCCCTGACCACGTAAACAACGTATCCAATGGCACAGCCGACAATGGTCACCCCATCCGTTCCACCTACCGGGTGGTGGATGCCACAAGTAGCACCGCCTACAGGGACAATTCTGATAGCATCGCCCATAGGCCAAGCTACCGCCCCTATTCCGCCACCCAGCGTGGCTCCTCCTGTCGTTCCACAAACGACCTCTTTGTCTACGGGTCTGGATCAAGCCTTCCAGCTTATTCATACCCTTACAGAGGAAGTTAAATGCCTCAAGGCTGTGGGTTCTGAAATAATACAAGTCATGAATTTTTACCATGATGATCCTATTAGTCTGGTAGTGCTTGTTTTATCGTTACCTCCTGGGATGCCACTCCCCCATTTTACAAAATACAATGGGGAAGGCGATCCCAACGTCCATTGAGTTACTTTCAGGTTAGATTCATGGTTATTGCAACAATGGCCACATACTATCATCCTTGTCTTTGCTATGTTCCTAACGGGTAAAGCTTTAGACTGGTATCGAGCACTCCCGCATGCTTCCATCTCAACTTTGGAAGAGCTGTTAACTCAGTTTGTGACTCGTTTCAAGTACAACCTGAAACCAGAAGTCATGTTGGACCAGCTCATTGGAGTCAAGCAAGACTCGCTCGAGTCATTTTAAAAGTTTATACAGTGGTGGAGCACCACCTTGAACGAAATCTGTGAACCTATCGCGGAGGCCCATCTATTGGCAATTTTCAAGGAGGCAGTTAAAGACTTTATCAAGTCTAAGTTATATTACCTCACTCCCTGCTCCCTCAACTAAGCCTTCGCTCAGACTAAGAGCATCCAAGACGTGGCAGAGGCTAGCAAGGATCCAGTGTATGTGGTCTACAAAAATTCCCACAACAAGGGTAAGGACAAAGGCAAAGCTACGACAACGATAGTAGCAGCGGTTACCGAGGGGGCCAAGAAGAAAAACAACAACAAGAAAATATCTGCAAAGCGTACTGAGCCCACAACTAGCTCAAACAGTGTCGATCAAGAAACTCCTTCCGCCCCTAAAGAACCTCCACAGCCGATGCCTAATTTTGAGCATAAATACCGTTCAAAATACATGGCTCTACCTATAAAGCCTTCAAAACTTCTGAAGCAATTGCTGGGAATTTGGCCACATTCAACATAAGAAGGTATTTGAGGAGGGTCTGAATCACCACAAATGGCATTGTGAGTTGATCAAGAATCCCTCCTTGGCCTTGCCAAATGATCCACCAGTCCCCAAGAACTTTAAGCTGGCATTGTGAATCCCTCAAGAATCAATCCATGCATGTGTACCAAGACCCGTTAAACACAAACAATGCAGGGTACACTATCAATGTAGTGGTTATGGAATGTGATGGCCAAGCACAGCCAAAACAACCTTTTGTGCTACGCGTACCTCCTCGCTTGTCTCAGATGATAAGCCCATCGACATCGACGAGCGTGGTTCAGCGACAACCCTTCATTCTCTGGGTACCGTTTCCAACCGTTGTCCTGCAACCCACTATCAGAAAAGTCGTGGCCTAGCCTACACCCACACCTAAGGCACCCTTTTTCATTAGGGTACCAAAGCCTTCAGTTGCTCTCACTATGCAAGGGCAACCCTCCAAGTCAATGCCCCAATCACAACGTAACAGGAAAGGAGAAGGGCATATGACAGCTGATACAACCAAGGATCACCTTACGCTGGGGTTTCCCAAGCCTAAGCCCCTCACATCGACACTCTTGGCCCCACCCTCAAAAAAAGACGACTCTACACAAATGTAACCATCTTCTCCCAACCCAAGAAAATGCAGCCCTTAACCAGAAACTGTTCCGCCCCAAGAGATTCATCTCCTAGGACGAATGGAAGAAGAGAAGGGTAACAAACAACCAGATCATGGGCATGATCTCCTTGATGCTTATACGCAAGTCAAGCAGGCTCTCAAATATAAAAATACAACACTGAGTCTATATGACTTGTTGATAACATCCTAAAAGCATCATGAAGCCATGGTTCGCATGCTAACATCCATACCGGTGGATGAAAACTTGCCAGCAGATGAAGAAGTAATCCATTCGATTATGCTTCCTCATACTGCTGAATAACTACGATCTCCCCAACTGACATTTCATAACGAATCCATTAAGGATGACCCAGAAAAGGGTTAGGTGACAACAGCATCCATGTTCATCACTATCCAAGTTGGCCAGTACAAAATCAGGAGAGTACACGTGGATGACGGGGCCACTGCCAATGTCATTCCATTCCCTATAGTGGACAAACTGGGTTTTCTCGACCATATCAATCCCATGACAACATCATGTTTGAAGTTATTTAATGGGGCAAGAGTGCAAGTTAAGGGAACAGTACACATCAACTTTGTAGCAGGGGATCAATTCCCCACAAACACAGTGTTCATCGTCGTCGAGGAGATGTCCAACTTCAACCTAATCTTAGGGAGGTCTTGGTTAGCTCAATTAAGGGTATTCTCATCACCCATTCATCAAGAGATCCACTTGTCCTATGCGGGAGGGGAAGTGATCATCCATGGTGATAAGATGACCCCTCAAGTGGTTAACAACGTAGAAATGGAACAAGGGTTGAAGATTGAAGTCCCCGAAGATCAAACCCCTATCCCAACATTTGAACAGGCCAACACAGTGGCCAATGAAAGCTTGACTTGGGATGAACTACCCTTCCAGGGAGAAGATGGTAACGTAAAGGAATGCTATAATAAGCCTCCTCACCCATACGCATCGCCAAACCTAAAAACGATCAAGAAACAACTACAGAGCTAACAAATGAACACGTTAGCGTGACATGTTGTATCAATCCACATTGTTTACTATTACATAGTTTACGCTCTTTCTTGTGTCGCATTGTTCCTGTTACGCATATGATAGTTTGGCTCGAAATGACCTTAAACTATTTATGGCCCGCCATGGCCTAAAACTGGCAATTTGGTTTTTTTTATTTTATTCTCTTACACGTACAATAGCCTAGCCCGAAATGGCCTTAAACTAGTTATGGCCCGCTATGGCCTAAAACTTGCAATTCTTCTTTTTTTTTACGCATACGATAGTCTGGCCTGAAATGGCCTTAAACTATTAACGGCCTGCAGTGGCCTAAAAAGTATAATCCTTCTAATGATATGCTTCATTTCCTGACAAACAAAATCTTTATATCACATAGATTATATCGCTCAAACTGACAAACATTGTCCTTTTACTCCACTCCATTGTAATAAAAGGTTGGTCAGTATAACCACCTCACATGTTGCTACTATTACCACCACCACCTGTTTCATCCAACTCCACCTCTACCTCATGAAAATCATCCTCGTAGGGACCTTCTTCATAGGGTGTCTCTTCATGGGGACAGTCCTCTCTGCAAGGCTCTTCCTCATGGGATTTCTCACAGCAAGTTTGATCATCTTTATTACACACCTCCTCGTGAAGATCGTCTTCGCAAGGACCATCATCTCCATTACACTCATCCTCATGAGGATCCCCCTCATTCTGATCCTATGGTTTGACATGACATGCACGTTAGCATTGCCATCGAGACTACACATAAGAAGAATGCAATATGCCTACAACTTACCTATGATGGTCCCGTGTCAGCCGCAAAAGGAATCTATTCCAAACTAACCCATAGGCATTGCATGATCTCTTCCTTGGTAAGCTCAAACCAAACGCCATCTCCTAGATTAGTTCCTACCTTAACTTTTCCTTGTTCCATAGGAGTCCATCGAGGCGATTCAGGGAAGAAGGAAGGGATAGTGGTCTCCTTACTAGGGAGGGTTATTTCCCTCTCTGGGGAGGCACTTACTATCACTTGTTCCTAAAACTTTTCGTATGTTCCAGAAGCCCCAATGACATCAAGAAACAGTCAAAGGGATCATTTTTCAATAGTAGAATCCCTGTAATGTCGACAATAGGCAGCACATTCTCGCTTATACACATGCTTATGGTCTTTCTGTGTCTACCCCCATTCTTGGACCATCGCATTGAAATCCTTCCAGTCCTGGTTCTTCTGGGCTAGGAGATTCATTTGCATCTGTTGCTCAATGAGTTCACGACTGGCTTAGATGTTGTTTTTGACGACCATCCAATAGTAGGTGTAGTCAATTACAGCTTTCCACAAATTCTTATCATTGGCCTCTCGAGCTAGTAGAAATTAATTTCGAGACTCCAGGTCCTCAACCCTACTGGTTAGGAACATCTTCTCCTTTTTTGCTTTCTGCAACCTCTTCCAAAGAGCTTCGTTAACGTTCTAGCACTCCCATAAAGAGTAGGTCGAGCGTAACGCACATTTACGCATTTCATCGTAAAGGCTGCATGGCACTTCGGTCAACTTTGGTGAGGGTTCAGGGGCAGTGTCCAAGTCAATAGGCTCTTTGGGATCCCATCTGAGGCAAGATCCTGTAACATAAAAATAACAATGAGATGCAACAAAGATGATATAACTTCGTAATACCAACAATCACTCACATACCAATCTCAGGATCGACTCGCTCTAGATGGTCGATCATATCATTCGCGATGCCTTCCATAAAGGCAATTTTATCAAGGGCCTCACCCCAATGCTGAGTGGGTGCCGCTGACAAGGGCATGACGCCAACGTCAGAAGCACCTATTACGTAAACAAAAATGGGTTAGACATAGTGTGATAGACATAAAGAAACAATTGAGGCATTACAATAACGCAAAACTCAATACAACAAAACCCTCAATGGTAGTAACATGAGGCTACCCTCTGAGGAAAAGTCAAACTGACTAGTAACAAGTTGCTCCTCTTTTCCCAGCTCATCTGAAAGGACTTCAGCATCCTCTACTTCCATCTCTCCTTCAGGCACAAGAACTTGTGTGCCACCTACGTTACTAATAGGGGCCTTTTTTTCAAAATCGGGGCCCCTTCTTCACATCGTATGACTATTGCCCCTGTTTCAGGGGTCAACTCCTCTACATTCTTCCCTTTGTCTACTACATTACTAATATTTAATCGAAATACTTACAAACGCTACGCAACGCCTCATCTATATGCAGTGTAACAAATATATAGACTAATTACGCATCTCTCTACTTACCAACTGGGGGATCATTCCTGTGAAATTTAATTTGCAACCTCTTTTCCTCTGCGTCAGTCGGACTAGTGGACTCCACGGTCGGATGATGCTTTTTCCGCTAGACTGATGAATCCACTATTTCTGCTACAAGATGTTTCCCCCTCGACACACTATTGGTGTAAGAAGGGAGCACTCCACCCACGTTGTCCTAGACCTACTACACCCAGATTCCATCCCTCTGAACCACCAAGAATTCGACAACACGCTGAAAGTAAGCTATAAAGAAGGTGAAATGCACGTTGAAGCAGGACTCAAGCTTCTTGCGAATCTTGACCATTTCAACTTGCAGACCTTCAGCGAAGTAACTAGCCCAATTATATCGCATCCCCTCCTCCATAACCTCCCACATGATCTGAGCTTGCTCTATGGTAAGGATTCTCCTCTGGGAAAGCAACTTGGGGAAGGTGTAGGCTCGGAAGAGGGGATAAATGGTATGAGCCACCTCCAGCTCGATTTTATTAGTAGGGATTCCTTTCACCCCTAGCCACTCCTCTATCTCCTTCTGGTGCTTAGAACTCCTCTTTGACTTTTCTTCTACTAGAAGGCCATCAGAGGGAACGCCAAAAAAGTCAACAAACAATCGAGCGTCAATATCAAAACTTACACGTATGTTATGCATGTGTATGTAGAGACACTCAGCTTCTTTGTTGAAGGAGTTAACTAGGGTCAACATTTCACCCACGGTGACGTTGGGGGTTATAGCCAAAAATAGCTCCATTAGTCCAACTTCCCAAAGGTTATTGATTAGTATAACTAGGGCCACACTATGGCGGAGCCAACGTTACATTTCTTTTATGTCATCATAACGAAACAAAAGACTGCTTGCTTCTTGCCCAAAGGCCATAATCGTGATCTCCCGTGATTCCCTAACTATAAACGTAAAACAAGGGTTTAGATAATATAGCAAAATAAAATGATTTTACACATTGTTCCCATCCCGTAAGATTGTACAATAAACCACCATAGCGTAATTTACCGCATCTGAAAGGTGAAAGAAACTGTGGGATTTTCTCTTGCACGTTTGCGACAGTGAGAGGACGATCCAAAGTCCACTCCTTATCCAGTCATCCGAGCCTTTTGCACTTGGTGAAAAATTCGACATAGCAGTTAGGGTAATGTGGGATTTCCAATTCTAGTTGTCCCATAACACCAGCACGTACATTGCTAATAGAGGTGAACTCCTTTATGGCCATTTCGTCCATAGACAACATATCTATATCACCCTAGAGACCATCCTTATTGATGAAAAACCTACATCACATAATGTAGACAATTGTTTACACTAGTCACAAATTCAAACAAATAGTTAGCGTATCATGATGCCGTGGAAACACTTACCTACTTGCATAATACACAATCCCAGGTGGATTCTGGAAGTAGGTCGTAAGATGTCGAGCCACAAACAGAGTGTTGTAGGCATGATAACAATTAAACCTAGGCATATCCTAGATCTAAGACAAATGCCTGAAACCCCTAACGCATTGTTCACGATCTTGCACGTGCACGGTTTTGATTGAGCTGTTCACCAAAAACGTCAAGATGCTTTGTGTTGATCCAACTAGTACCATCTCTAGAATGGCGGCGGTTGTCTCAGTCGGAAGATACGACCAAATAATTACGCTGAAATTACGCAACAAAAACTGCAAGAACTCCCATGTGCCTCTTCGAAACCAAACTGCCTCCTCCTTTACATGAGCATGAGGAGGAGGAACATTGGCCATGGGGACATGTAAACAACACAGAATGCCCACAATGTCCAAGACGATCAGGACGGGCTTTAGCGCAATCCTTTACAATGAAACAGACTTCTATTAGAAATAGCAATGTAGACATACTAATGACATAAGAGCAAAACATAAAAAAAGGAGAGACGCATAAAAATTAATTACGTAACACTAGAGTTTCCATTACCTTGACTCCCAGGAAATTGTAGGTTACGCTGGAAATGCATTACCAAAACTGCCCAAAACCTTGCGATTGCGCAAGGTCTATCTCTGACAACGATGATAAAAGTAATATTGCGTATTACCCTAGCATAACATGCAATATTTATGGGCGAGACAATAGAATCCTATTCATACTACATAAGGGTATAGTACTTGGACTCCTCTAGTTATGCATTGTGTTCATACAATATTGCCCAACCTTGCGACTATGTAAGGTCTGTCTCCGACAACAACGATAGCGGTAATAGTACAAACTACGATAACTTAGCCTGCATGACCATGTATCAACATCCGTCATAATACACATCTTCAAAATAGGTACAATTGCGACACCACAACAACGAAAATGATAATCATGCAGGAAGGTAAAAGGCCACTTACCGGGCGAGTGGAGTAGCCTCCCTCGTTTCAACCTTGGCCTTCGAAACCCACTACAAACTCTCCTGCACTTCATCAATTTTTGCCAATTTGACATATTTACCTTTGGTCTTTGATGCCATGGTTACGATTGGACAACCTTCGCAAAATCATCCGCTTACGCCTTGCTCCTATGTTTCTTCTGCTATAGCCGAATTCAAATTCGCAATGCTTACAATCTACTTTGAGAACAAACCACCGACTTATAAATGTAATTTTTGAAGCTAACTATTGTCATATCCGATCAATGTGGAACTTTCCCAAAACGTAAGTATGTCAGTGCAACATGAAGCATGAAAATTGCAGCATTAATCTCGTAGATATCATATGGATTGTGGTCCGAAAAGACCCTAAACTAACGAATAGCTCATCGTCTCGTAATCCGATTGCATTAACTATAGTTTGTACAAAATTCCAAATTAGCTATCTCGACATGCTAGACGCACCATGTTACACTCCCCATCATAGTTCACAGAAGTCTTACGCTAACATCTAGGAAATTGGGCTTGCCGCTTTCTCACAAATCATGCATATGGTAATGGTCTGCTAGGACCTTAAACTAGCAGCTCTTTAAAATGTACCACTAAAACAAGAAAACCTTCTATCATTTCAATAGGTTGACAAAAAATAATGTAACAACCTCCATTTTTGGCAGTTTTGCAAGTCAATTCGCAAATGGATGCAGCCTTACTCGCACCCCTAGCCTTAACAGGCCCATACGGGAAAATTATTAGACAGCTCAATCATGCACTAATAGGAACTGACGCTTCCCTTTGTGATACAACCATAGAAACATTGGAAGTATCCCTAGACTGGCTAGAACATCTGGCCCGAACCCTAAACTTGGAAGCTGGTGATGTGACCGAGGATTTCCTCACTAAGGTCCCTGTGGTTATGCACAAAGGAGAAAGCAAAACTTTGAAAGTTAGTTCTCTCCTTGACCAACAAACGCAAAGTGATATATCTCGAGTGCTCCAAGATAACATTACGGTGTTCGCATAGTCATATGAAGATATGCCAGGTTGAGACCCAAGGCTAATATAGCACAACATAGTTTTAGACCAGTATATCAAAGCGGTTAAACAGAAAGCACAGAAGATTAAGCCTGAAATCGTGCTAGTAGTGCGTGATGAAATCACTAAGCTATATCAGGCTGGTTTCATTTGCGCAGTCTATTATTTGGACTAGGTGTTTAACATCGTAGTTGTCTCTAAGAAAATGGGAGGAATACGCATCTGTATAGACTTCTGCAATCTGAACAAGGCCATGATTAAAGACAACTTCACATTACCAAGTATCGACCAACTTATCGATACAACAGCTGGCCATGCGTTACTATCCTTTATGGATGGGTTTTCGGGCTATAATCAAATTTGTATCAACCCAAAACACAACTAATTATGACTTTCATGACCCCTTGGACAACTTTTTGTTACACCATGATGCCTTTCAGGTTAAAAAATGCCAAAGCAACCTATCAACGTGCTATGACATACATCTTTAGCGATTACCTCTTAGAGAGATTGAACGACTACGTAGACGACATAGCTGTCAAATCTAAGAAGTTGGAAGATCACTCAAAAGACCTAGAGTTAATCCTTAAATAATGTCTCAGACATGACCTGTGGCTCAACCTAAGAAAATGCATGTTCAGAGTCAAAACCGGGAGCATGTTGGGGTTTTTGGTATCAGAGACTGGCATCCAAGTCGACCCCGACAAGGTTAAAGTCATTGTTAATCTAGCACCACCTACAAACCTCAAAGAACTACGTGGGCTGCAAGGTAGGTTGCAATTTATCAAACAGTTCATCTCGAGATTAACAAACAAGTTACATCCTATGTAACATTTGCTCAAGAAAGGGGTTAACTTCGAATGGACCAAGAACTGCCAACGTGCGTTTAACAATCTAAAGAAAGAGCTATTACATTTGCCAACAGTTTTCCCGCCACAAAGGGATCAACCTTTCTACATATACCTAGCAAGCTCAAAGGTGTCTATAGCTGCGTTGTTGTGCCAAAAAAGGGACGACGGGTCAGAAGTTCCTATCTACTACCTAATTCATGCTCTATTTGCGTACGAAACACGGTACAATGAAGTAGAGCGTAACTATTTAGCATTGGTGTTTGCACTCAAGAAATGTAGGCACTATTTTTTCGGTAGCCAGGTCAATAAATTCTGTAAAAACAACATTCTGCAGGCCATCACAAAAAATTTATATGAGAGTAGTAGGATAGCCCATTGGAAAGCCATCACACTAGAATTTGACTTGCATTACATTCGCCAATCTTCCATGAAAGGACAAGCGATAGCCAATTAGCTTGCAACATCACTGGTTAACGATCAAGTCGCGATAGAACCTGAGTTTCCTGATGAACAGATACATAGTTTAAGCCCTGTATCGATAGGCCTCGAAGTGATGTTATACTTCGATGGAGCTTCAACTACTAGAGGCAGCAGTGCTGCCACTATCATTACACTCTCCCTTGAGGATGTTCATCCGTTGGCTTACTGCCTGGAATTTCCTTGTACGAACAATGTGGCAAAGTATGAGGGACTTCTCAGGGGATTGTTAACAGCCAAGAAAATCAATGTTCAACACTTGGCAATTCGAGGCGATTTGATGCTTGTCATCAATCAAATCACAAGGGTCTACACCTGTAAAGCTGTGCATCTACAGCCCTATTGCGATATGGCTAAACATCTCCTGAAATAATTCATGACAACTGATGTTCACCACGTGCTATGTAATGAAAACACTGTAGCTAATGCACTAGCCACACTGGCTTTAAATGTGTCGCCACATTTGTTTGCCACTTGGCCCACTTTAATGACAAAATGTACAGACCCTGTCATTCAAGTGGTGCAAATTTCTTCTCTAAGCATAGGTGGAATGCTAGAATGGTATGATAACATTAAAGCCTACCTTATGCATGGTGAACCACCATGCAAGTTAACACCTGCACAAAACGATGCAGTCCAGCATGCCCAGCAATATGTCATCATTAGAGACAGTACTCTCTGTAGATGCTCTTTTAATGGAGTATTGCTAACCTGCGTTAATAATGACCAAGCACAATGAACAGTTAGCGAAGTCCATGAAGTACTATGTGGGGGACATATAGCCCCATGAGCCATGGCCGCTAAAATCATACGCCTAGGGTACTACTGGCCATACATGAAACGAGACTACCTGACCAAGGTTAAGACATGTGACACATGCCAACATTACACAAATCTAATACACGTGTCACCAATAGAATTACATACTACACAAATCACTTGGCCATTCCAACGATGGGGACTAGACATCCTAGGTTCCATCATGCCTAAGTCTTCCACAGGACATAGCTTCATCATCACCGCCACCGAGTATTTCACGAAGTGGGTCAAGGCTATTCCTCTGTGAAGATTACATCTCAACAGGTTTTCCATTTTATCTTGGACAATATAGTAACTACGTTTGGGCTTCCCATGACTATTGTGACTAACAACGGGCCACAATTTAGTAGTGCTGAAACCAAATATTTCTGCAGTAACCTTGGTATTAGGCAATCTTTTTCTTCACCTTATTACCCACAAGCAAACAGTAAAGCAAAGGCAACAAACAAGGTGGTCATCAACTTACTGAAGAAAATGCTTAGCAGCAACAAAAAATGATGGCATGAAAAAATCCTCTATGTGCTATGGGCCTATCGTACGACATGCAGAATAGCTACCAATAGGACACCCTATAGCCTAATCTACAGATCTAAATCAGTGTTGCCCCTGGAACTACAGATTTCCTCATTGCGGATGGTCGTCTCCACGGTTATAAATGAGGCTCAACACAATGAGTCCAGGATCATGGATCTAGATTCAGTGGAGGAGAAACGCATCCAAATGCTCGATAACATCAAAAGATATCAAGACAGGAAAAAATAGAAGCATCATCACAACCTGCATCAGCAACCGATCAAGAAAGGAGACCTAGTTCTTAAGGTAGTTTTTGAACCAGCAGGAAAATTCTCTGCAAGCTGGGAAGGCCCCTTCCTAGTCATTGATGCATACAGCAAGGAGCACTCAGGCTAGCAGACACCGATGGCAACGAACTTCTGAACCTAGTGAATCATATGTATCTGAAGCGGTACCACATCTAAAAGTTGACTAAGCTCAAATGCAAGGTAAAAAATGTCCGCTACAATGTAAAACTAGCAATCTTGTACACGTTTGCTACGACATAAAACTGACAATGTTGTACATGTCTGCTATGACATAAAATTGGCATTTCTTGCACACGTCCGCCACGATGCTAAACTGGCAAAATTTTCGACCGTCCTCCATGACATAAAAATGGCAAGGTAAGCATCTATCTGCTAAGATGTTAAACTAGCACAGACTTGTCCCTGGGTCACAATATAAAACTGACACCCACAGCACAGTCTGCTAGGACCATAAACTAGCACTTCCACTATCTGCTACGATGTAAAACTAGCAGGCTTCAATCTGCCCAGACTTTAAACCGGGACCATAGTCTGCTGAGACTTAAAACCAGCAACAACGGTCAACCAGGACTCAAAACTAGAATCCATCAATAGACAATCCATGAAGCAAGTAAGCATGATCACTCTTGCAGTACATCCCTACCAGATGCAATGGGTAAGGCATTGGAACAGATGCAATGGCGCTACCCCACTAGCATCCTACGGATTCCTCGGATATGTTGAAAGGCATACTACTGACCCCTTGGAGATGTTGCTATGATAGCCACTCTGTAGTTGCAACTCTTAGGGTCAACTTCGCCGCTTGGGGTCCCAAAGAAACTATGGTCATCCATAGCCTCAGTGGCCTCCACCCGTCATCACCACCAAACTCTGGCTTAGCAAATTCATCTAACTGGTTCTTTGTCCAGTCGTTTGAGCAAGATGAATCTGGTTGTCGATGGTGACTTCATGAATCGCGGCATCAACAAAGGGACCCTTACTTCTACGGTCCCTTCTCTATGGTATGCACTCTCGTTTTTGCTTCTGACGGTGCTTGTTTCAATAGCCTTCCTAGCGATTAGGAAGATTGCTTTTGCTCTCTTTTCTCTGTTATGTTTTGTAGGTTACTTGCTACGATGGCGTTGATCGAGAATGCATTCACTAGGAGGTGAGGTGTCACGGTGTTCTGAGGTGGCTACTCAGACTAGCCTGACTACTCGAGAGTGAAAACCCTACCTTTCCCTCCATCAGACACCTTATTTCAATTTCTCCTTCCCTTATCCTTACAACCACCTTTACCCTCTTCTTTGTTTGTACAGGATGTAAGCATATAATCAATTCTTTTGCACCATCATATCCATGAACTGGCGTAATGCAACTCGCCTCATGGAATGTAAGTTTCACTCTCAAAAAAATGGGCAAAGCTAGGCAAACTGGATGTAAAAGAACTCATCCAGGTCATATGGACGTAACACAACTCATCCGTGCAAGCCCTTCATATGCAGTATAGCAACGTAACCTCTCAAGAATACACCCATGAAAAGGCGCCTAATAACTTGTTTGCAAAAGTTTTCTGCTCACATGCTTGAGTCTTTCCCAAACCTCCCTCCTCTCACTTCTTTAAGATCCCTCCTATTCTCCTCCTCCCGCCTTCGCACTTCCAAGTTTGATAGAGCAACATTTGAGCAGTTGTCGACGGACGCTGTTGGCGTCTTTACCTCTTTGGTGTTTTATATTCTTTGTCAGCATCTTTCGGGCTAGCCCTCTAAACGTCAACAAAGAGGGGTCATTGAAACACCATGAAAATTTCAAGGCCTTAACGGTTTAGCAAAATCTTGTGACTCAGGCAAGGATTTGCAACAAGTTGCGGCTCAGCAAGTTCCCTTTTCAGCTAAGGGTCTATTACGCCACACTATGCAACGCAGCGTAATAGACTCCAGAGGATAGAACAAGAAAAGGGGTGTGCAATGGCAAGCCTTCAACTTTGCAAGTTAGCTATGTTTCGAAAATTTTAACTTTTAGCATATTACGCCATGTTACGCAACGCAGTGTAATGCAAGAAGACAGTCCATCTAGTCGCAACAACGGAGATAGCAAAATTTGAAGACCTCAATGGTTCAGCAAAACCTCGAGGCTCAGGCAAGGATCTACAACATGTCACACATCTCAGCAAGTTTTCTTTTTTGGCTAAGGGCCTATTATGCTACATTACGTAATGTAGCGTAATAAACCCCAGAAAGACTGAACAGAAACAAGGGAAGCATAGCAAAAATACTTTAATTTTTTGCAGGTTCACTATGTTATGCCAAGTTACGCTATGCAGCGTAATGTAGCATGATGCAGCATAATATAAGCAACAATAGAGATAGCAATGTTCAGGCATTGGTGGTTCTTATGCCACAATGCGCTCTCTAGCATATTATAGCGTAACCGCATGACATTTTGTTACCAAAGCTTCAACAAAGGTAGATTACGACAAATTATGCTTCAAAGCGTGACGCAGTGTAGCACCACGAGCTTCAAACACAAACGCATCAAGTTAATGGCATTTTGTAGGTTTAGGACACGCGTCATCTAAATCACATTTTTCTCCTAATCCTAACCTTATAAATACTCTAGTTGATGAAGATCAAAGCGTGGGCAAAAATTTTTTCTCGATTGGCAAATTTTCTTCGTGAGCAATTTTCTTTCATTGGCAATTGTTGACAACTTTTTGGCGAAGATTGACAAGAGAACAAAAGAGGATCAGCAACCATAAGAACATCGAAGGCGACTGACAAGAGCTTTTTATCAGAAACTGCCAGTTAGAGGACATTCTGCTTTAGGTCTAACTCCCTTGTGCCTAAATTGGCTAGAACAAGGTAGATCGGTCTTTTCTTGTTTCATCTTTGAATAGCTTTCTTGTTCCTGGCATGTGCTTTGTCTAAACCGAAGTCTACTTGTAATCATTATATCCAATATATTTCATTTATAAGCTAAATCCCAGATCTCAGGATTGCACACTCTCTAAATCCAATTTATTGCATCCTATCTACATAGATTTTACAATCACTTTGAATCGTTTACATCGCTCTTGATTACCTTCGAGATTAATGATAGTATATCTCCTCATTGAAATTTCCATTTTGCCACCTGGTTATTACAAAATTTTACTAATTAAGTAAGTCCCTGTCTAATTGACAAGACCGTTCAAGATACCTCGGATTCGTCTTCTCCAGCACGACCTCGCATGGATCTGGGGTTGGAACTATGTACATGGAACTCTGCTGAGTATTTCCAGTGACTAAAGTTTTCCATCGTTACAGTCTTGGTACCATTTGATATGGCCAAGTGTTTGGGCACGCTCTTCCTCTATGGAGTCAAGGTCAATGATCCTTGACTCGTTATTTTGGGCTTCATTCACGATGCTTGAAAGGATCATCCAAAGTGACAGTACCTACAATTCAAGAGGTAACACTGCTTTAGATTCATAAACAAGGCTATAGGGAGTCTTACCTATGGTCTTTTTACACATCGTACGGTAAGCCCACAACATGTAGAGGATTTTTTCATGCCATCACATATTGCTGTTGCTAAGCATCTTTTTGAGCAAGTTGATGATGGCCTTGTTTGTTACCTCCACCTGACTGTTTGCCTATGGGTAGTATGGTGACAAAAAGGATTGCTTGATGCCAAGGTTATTACAAAATGTTTTGGTTTCCGCACTACTAAACTATGGCCCGTTGTCCATTACAATAATCATGGGAGGACCAAACCTTATTACTATGTTGTCTAGGATAAAGTGGCAAACCTGTTGGGATGTAGTCTTCCTAAGGGGGATAGCATCTACCCACTTTGTAAAGTACTCAGTGGTAGTGATGATAAAGCTATGTCCTACAAAGGACTTAGGTATGACAGGTCCTATGATATCTAGTTCCCAACGTTGGAATGGCCACATGATCTATGTAGGATGCAACTCAATAGGTAAGACATGTATAAGATTTGCATGACGTTAGCATGCATCACACGTCCTAACCTTGGCAAGGCAATCTTGTTCAATGCAAGGCTAGTAGTATTCTAGGAATCTGATCTTCGATGCCATAGCTCTAGGGGCTATGTGTCCTCCACATAATCCCTCATAGACTTCATTAACAATTTTTTTCGCTTCATCCCCACCAATGCAAGTTAGCAATATCCCATCAAAGGAGCACTTACATAGGGTGTTGTCTCCTATAAGGACATACTTCCAAGCTTGCATTTGGACTGCATCCTTTTGAGTGGATGTCAAGCTGTGTGGGGGTTCGCCATGTTAAAGATAGGCTTTAACATTATCATACCACTCTTGGGTATCAGTGGTGTTGACAACTACAATGTGTGCCTCTTGTATGATAGGATCAGTTCATTCTATTATTGAAGTGGGTAAAGTTGGAAATAAGTGTGATGGCACATTCAATGCTAACGTGGCTAAGGCATCTGCTATGTTATTCTCGTTGCAAGGCACGTGTTGGATGTCTATCATTGTAAATTGTTTCAGCAAACTCTTGGCCAAGTCACAATATGGTTGTAAGTGTAAAGATTTATAGGCATAAACATCGGTAATTTGGTTGACAATGACTTGGGAATCACCTCAGATTGCCAAATGTTAGATCTCTAGTTCTCGGGCTGCCAAGAGCCCCCTAAGGAGTCCTTCGTACTCAGCTACATTGTTCATACAAAGGAACGTAAAATGGTAAGTAAAAGGGTGAATGTCCCGAGAGGGGAATGTAATGATGACAGCAGCACTACCACCTTGCGTAGTTGAGGCACTATCGAAATGCAAAGTGGCTTCAAAGTGTAATGGCACAAGATTGATGCTACTAACATGTTCGTCGGGGAATTTCGGCTCTATCATTGCCTGATCATCAACGGGTGCGGTTGTGAGCTATGTGGCTATCTCTTGTCCCTTTGTCGATGATTGGACAACATAATGCAAATCAAATCCCACCATTATAGTTTTCCATCGAGCTATCCTACTTCTCTCATATAAATTGTTTGTGATGGCCTGAAGTATGTTGCTCTTGCATATGATGTTATCCTTGTGGCGGAAGAGGTAGTGTCTCCATTTTTTTAGTGCAAACACTAAGGCGACACAATTTCTTTCTACTTCATTATACTTTGCCTCATAAGTTATTAGTGCATGTCTCAAGTAATAAATCGGGATTTCATAACTGTCATCTTTCTTCTGACATAACAATGCTACAATAGATGTGTCTAATGTGGCAAGGTAGATGTAGAAAGGCTTATCCCTTTGTGGTGGGTAAATAGTTGGAAGGTGCAAAAGCTCTTTCTTTAGGTCATCGAAGGATTGTTGACATCGCTCTATCCATTCAAAGTTGACCCCCTTCTTTAGCAAGTGTTGCATGGGGTGTAACTTATCGATCAACCTTGCTATAAACCTTTTGATAAACTATATTCTACCTTGCAACTCGTGCAATTCTTTAAGGTTGGTAGGGGGTGCTAGGTTAATGATGGCCTTAACTTTGTCAGGGTCCACTCATATTCTAGCTTTCGATACTACGAACCCTAGCATGCGTCTAGTTTTAACTCCAAAAATACATTTCCTTGGGTTGAGACACAAGTCATACTTGTGACAACGCTTGAGGACTACATCTAGATCATTGGGATGATCAATAGCTCCCTTAGACTTGACTACTATGTCATCCACGTAATCATTTAGTCTCTCCTAGAGGTAGTCACTAAAAATGTACATCATGGCACGTTGATAAGTTGCTTCAGCATTTTTGAGTCCAAAAGGCATCATGGTATAACAAAAGGTTCCCCAATGGGTCATGAAAGTAGTTGTTAACTAATGCTCTAGGTTGATGCAGATCTAGTTGTAACTTGAGAATCCATCCATAAAGGAGAGTAAAGCATGACCAACTATAGTGTCAATAAGTTGATCAATACTT
The DNA here is from genome assembly GCA_015680685.1 of Gnetum montanum. Classification (NCBI taxonomy): domain Eukaryota; kingdom Viridiplantae; phylum Streptophyta; class Gnetopsida; order Gnetales; family Gnetaceae; genus Gnetum; species Gnetum montanum. The sequence continues at coordinate 143,454 of MNCI01030754.1, read as the reverse complement.
GGTACTAGGAAGTCATCTTTAATCATTGTTTTATTCAGATCTAGAAAGTCTATACAAATTCATATACCTCCCATTTTCTTAGAAACCACAATGATGTTCGACATCCACTTTGAGTAATTGACCACACGAAGGAAACCAACTTGATACAACTTGGTAATTTCATCACATATAGCTAGTGTGATTTCTGGTTTGATTTTTAGAGACTTTTGTTTGATTGCCTTGATACTCGGATCTAGGAAAACGTTATGTTGTATGATTCACGGGTCTAGGCCCAACATGTCATCATAGGACCACGCAAACACTTTAATATTATCCTAGAGAACCTTAGATATGTCCTTTTGCATTTGTGGATCTAGGAGAGAGCTATGTTTTAATGTCTTTATTTCCTCCTTGGATGTAGTTATAGGTGTTTCAATGAGAGGGTCCTCAGTCACATCCCTAGCCTCTAAGTCTAAGGCTTGGACCAGATGTTCAGGCCAATCTAGGGATGTTTCTAGGGATGCTATGGTGTTGTTAGTAGATGATTTCTAGTCTATTGATTCTAAGTTTAGGTATCTCGTAAGCTTGTCGTGAGGACTTATCAAGGTTAAAAGTGAATGTAGATCATCGTGCATGGCCATTTTTGTTAAACCTACCACAATAGAAAGAAAGATCAATTCAAGTGATACCTGCTTGCAACATGTAATGAATGTTTGTAAAGTAACAAGACAACATGAGGTAATCGTCGATTACAATGTAAAGCTTGCAAGTTGCCAGTTTAAGGTCTTAGTGGATCTTTAATGGGTTTGAAAATGCAAGAAGCATTATCTTTGTCAGTTTAAGGTCATAGTGGACCGTAACAATGCAAAATTTGGTCTAAAATATGAAATGAATGTTAAAATTGCTAGTTTAAGGTCATGGAGGACCGTCATTAGGCTTCACCCCATGTAAATAAAAATTGCTAGTTTAAGGTCTTAGTGGACCGTCATTATGCTACATTATGGATTAAGATCTCATGTAAATTAGGATCGCCAGTTTAAGGTCTTAGCAGACCGTTAGCAGTGCAAAATTTGATGGGCCCACTTGCTATGCTGCCAACGAGTGTTACGCTACAATAGGATTTCGCTATAGTAGTGCTATGCTACGAGAGCATCCTACATTACACAGGATATGAAAATGGTAGGTTTTCACTGCGTCGGCTATAAATAGGGGTTTACCCCCTTGTAAACTTGTCATTTTCATTGTCAGAGCCCAGAGCCTATACTCAGAGCGTAGCATGGTTGCACAAAGAGAGAGAGAGCAAAAAGGTGTAGCATAGCAGGTGGTCAGAGACAATCTGTGAGCGAGACAATGACACCTAAAGGCGAACACAAGTATCAAGGACTTGTCAAGGTAGACGAAGTGAAGGACTATCTAGGACGCCTGTCCAAGGCATGCGTTGAGGTGCGACAAGAGACTTCATCAGCTCGGTAAGTCATTACGCTATCCTTATTGCTAGTGTCATTATTGTGATGATGCTCACATCTATTACTACCATTTTAGTCGTTGTTTTGGCTGCTATGCCATTGTTAGTTGGTCATAGCGGCCGTACGGATGCTATGCTATGGCTGCATGTAGTATCACCTTAACCACCATTATTAAGAATGGTGATTACTTTGTCATGAGGGTTTGGGCCATTCTGAGTGGCGTAGCGCATGCTTGACGCAGCATACCACCTTTAGAAGGGTTTAGTTGTTCACGAAATTTTTTTCATACAGCATGTTTAACATGGTGTAGCGTGAGTTATTTTGTGTGGCAAGATAGGATCAGGGTGGCAGGGGCACTATGGATTCCTTCTCACCTGCACTACTTAAAGTTGTAATGTCGTAAGGCCTTTAGGCCATTATATTGGTAATCTATCACCTTGCTATGCTATTAGACCTGTAACACTGCTACGTTGTTAAAAATTTTTATTTTTGTTTTTTTTTTTCAAGTTCGCCACGTTGCCATGCCTGTTTCAGTGGTATGTTGGTTGTATTGTTATATAATTATATGTCTACCTGCGCTTGTCACATTTCATGCATTTGTCTTACTACGCTATGCATATCATAGTCGTCACCCTTAACAAGAGTGTAACTGTTACACTGCGTGTCTGTTATGCTGTGTATTGCCTAACTGTCACTGTAAGGCGCACCTAGTGTTGTTACGTGATGCGAGGCTTGATAGCTATGCTACACTACAAGTGACACTTTATTACATCACCCATAATGTTTAACTCTGTTTTATGTTAAAGAGAAATTTGCAACCAAAAGATCATGCTACGTTACACATAAAGAGGGGGTCACATTATGCTACTTGTAAACAGATGGTTATGCTATGCTACGTGCAAACCTCACAATGCTAATGTTTGATGCTTCGTTGTGCAAGGTCATGTTGAAGCTTGTCTTGACTATCCTTGAGATTGTAGGAGTCTATGCTACCTTAGTGAACCAGTGGCCAAAGTCCCTCCTCCCCATACATGTGTGGGCTAGCAGGTGGTGTAGTTCTGAAAGGATGCACAGGGCTTCTTAAAGTTCCTCCACTATTTTAGTGTGATTGTGTGGTCACACTTGTCAGCCAAGATGGCAGCCACAATTATAGAAACACTATTACCTAGGACAAACCAAGGCATTCTGAAGTTCCTAACTGATAGGGTGATCGAAGGCGAAGGGACAGCAGGTTCCAACTAGTGTCCAAAAGGCTTGAGGCACTTAAGTTGGATCTGGGACATGCCTGAGTACAAATGCTATCACTTATATAACATGTTATATGTTGCCCACCACATGGGTACTTATTTTCAGAACCCACCTAAAACCGTTTACGATGTCGACGGGTGAGTTTTGTGAAGGTGTCTTAACGTGTTGTATAATCTCTGTTACACTAGACAGAGGTGTTAACTATATTTTTTATGTATTTCCAGTTTTATATTGACAATAATGGTCTTCATGGTGATACAGGTGCTTTGGCATTGGCACAGATGGCCTTGCAAGAGTTCTTCTCTACCGAAAATGTGTGTGCCGGCGTAATAGGGCAATTTCGGCTTGAGTTGAAAACCTATCCAACCCGGTATTCTCAATTTTATGGAAAGTGTAAGGAAGTCAGTTGGTTGGATAGGAAGTGGGAATCCCTCAGACTGCTTACTGTTGAAGATGTGCTAGTGGAACTCCCACCATTTCCTATGCCATTTAAACCTGGTACACTAAACTGTGGGTCTATTGTTATCTGTTCAAGTGATGATGTTCTTTGATCATGTTTTTCTTTTTATTTTTCTACTAAATTTTTTTTTTTTTGCAAACTATTACAGTGGTGATAGAATCCCAAGAAGTCACTATGATCACTTCTGGGCGTAACAAAACCAACCTCTTTTTCAAGTACAGGGAGGTGGAGGAGACACAACGTTGGCTCTGCAATGGAGCCCCAGCCACCCTTGTCCACAACCTTCAGGAGGCTAGGCTCATGGACTTGTTTTTTGCTGTAAACTCAAGCATCCCACCTACTGAAATGCTTTTCCTAGTTGATTCCTTCTCCGAGAAAGTCAACCACTTCCGTACACGTGTTCACGGTGTACAAGTGGCGTTTGAAATCAATGACCACTATTTGTAAATCTTTTCGATGTTCCTTCTGATGATCTCCATGTAGGGGAAAAATCTAAAAAAGATGCAAACCATCATGGGGACATTAAGGAGTGGTTAGGGATGGCTAAGGACCAAAAGGGGATTTACATCGAGAAGATCAGGCTAAGGGTGGCCAAGACGATTTACTCTATCTTCTGTGCCCATGCCTTCCCCAAGCTACTCTCCCAAGGAAAAATCCTTGGAGTAGAGTAGGCTTGGATAATGAGGGACATCATGGAAGAAGGGACTCACTACAACTGGGCCAAGTACCTTTGTGAAGGCTTGCAGGCTAAAATGATCAAACTTCACGGGAAGCTTGAGTCCCGTTTCAATGTGCACTACACCTTCTTTGTAGCCTACCTGCGATGCTTTGTAGAATTTTTAGTAGTCTGTGAGAATGGCATCTAGGTGCAACAAGACTATAGCTAGATTTCCAAACTGTGGATTTGCCAAATTTTCCATACCACATGATCCCAAGATCCCCCAAAAGCTATTGGGGAATCGTTTTCGATAACTACAAGAGATCAAGTGGCATGCCCATTTCATGCCCAAGATAGCATGGGAGAGGCACCCCCCATTAACATGGCAGCATGACAAGGAAAGAATACCTCATTGCAAAAACAATGATGATAAGGTTGCAATGTAAGAAATCTCATCCTACTGAATAGCCTCCCCGTATAAATGAAGAGAGGGAGAAGAAACTGCAACTCAAAATTCACAGAGTGTAGCCTCCAATTGGTAAGTATGTTTAACTATTTTTTTAACACTCGCTACACTATGTCACGCTAGGTAGCATTGCATAGCATAGCGTCTATTCTAGTTTGATGTATCTTGCCTACTATAATCATGTTTTATTAGCAAAGGAAGGAGAAGAGGAAGGGGAAGAAGATGTTCTAGCCCCTAGAATAGGGGAGACCAGTGAAAATGAAGAGGCCCCGGCCATAGAGGAAAGGGCCCCAACCGACGAAGAAGAGGCCCTTACTGCAGAAGAAAGGGTGCTGGCTGGTGAGGAAGAGGTCCCTGTTAATGAAGAGGAGGCCCCCATCGATGAGGAAGAGGCCCTTGCTAATCAGGAAGGGGCCCCTATTGATGACCCTTTTGCTGAGTGTGGTTTAGTACCAGAGGGGCATATGAGTGTTGAGGATGCTGCTATGCTATTGGGTCAGTTGGAAAGAGAGGGGCTCCACTTTGACATTGGTGAGTTTAACCGCTTGATTGATAGTGTGCCGATGGGCGATGCTTCCCCCCCCCCCCCACCCAC
>MNCI01030754.1:83384-138567 GCA_015680685.1 Gnetum montanum | reverse complement strand
GGTAGGAGCTTTACACTATCATTTATGTCATTCATCAGCTTTGTTGTAGTCCTCTCCACTATGGCTAACACATTTTATCATGTAGTAGACACCACTGCTGACACTCTTGGCCCTTCTTTGATCCATCTCTGACCGTGGGCTGAGACCCCTCACAAATTCACCTTTATGGAGGGGGATGGTCGATGACATTATCGACCGTCTGAGGCAAATCAATTTGAAAGTTGGTAAGTTAAAGTTGCTACTCTAGGCTTTCTACATTGTTGGAATTTCACCATGTCACTATGACTAATGCTCTTCCATGTGCAGTTGGCAAACTCTCACCTTAAGTGGGACCCCAAACAAGTGGTTGAGGTCAATGCTATACCGAAATTCCTGTAGGAGGTGACCAAAGTACCTTGTCACATATACGACAAGGAAAGTAAGTGTGTGCTATACTCGGCACGCTCTTTGTGGGAATGTAGGTGTGTGAATGAAGACATCTAGAAATGGATGCAAAAACTTGAGAGAAAGAAGGCCAACCTAACCGCTAAGGTGGGGGATCTCCAGTCTAGGAATGAATTCCTATTGGCCCAGGACACTAACAATGGAAGTTGGCACACAGCCATCATCAACTATGCAAGATATTGGACAGTTGTGCAGTGCAACAATGAAGGCACATGCAAAATAATCGAACAGTGCATGCAAATGGACCTTCTAGCCCAGAAGAACCAAGATAGCAAGGATTATAGTGCGAAGGTTTATGAGTGGGGACAAGCACAGAAGAATCACAAACACATGTATAAATTGGAACGTGCCGCCTACCATAAACAGTATCAAAATGCTTCAGTCAAGTTGCATACCTATGAGCTATTCCTTGACATTATTGGTGCTTCTAGGGCTTATGATAAGTTCATGCAATAGGTGACAGTTAGTGAATCTCTCAAAAGGGAGATGACCTTACCTGTGGGTGAGACTACCACTGCCACCTTTTCTCCAGGGTCACCCAGATGGACAACCGTAAAAAAGGAGAAAGTTGTAGCAAGCGTTGATCTAGGGGATAGGAACTGGGCTGACATCACTGAGGAGATCTTGCAACGTCTCGTGGCCAACATGGATCGGATACCCCCCAAAATGGACGTGAGGCCATCTCGGGTTAGTCACCTTTTGTGGTGCCATAGTTTATTACATAACAACCTTTGTTGTAGCTTTAACTAATTGTTTTATTTTCTTTGTTGTGTAGGATTCAAACGAAAATGCTAGACCCATTGAGGCAAGGGATGGTGATGCAAGCATAGATCCATAGCATAGCGGCGAGAAATTTTATTCTTGTCTTCAAATTTACAAAAAAAAATTGTAAAAATTATTGATTGATATTGAATGAATAATGGAATGTGAGGAAATTTATTTTATTTTGGCTAATGCATTATGTTATTTTTTTTTGTCCTTTTAAGCTCCTTGGGAGCTTCTCATTTTAGTTTTAGGAAATTTTGGACCATTAGGGTAGTTTAAGGCCATTTTGGGTCATTACCAATTTTAGGCCATTTTGGGTCATTTCTTAATGATGATTTTTTTAATTTGTTTTTATTTTTTATTTTTTTCAATGTCTCAAAGTAATGAAATTGCTAGTTTTAGGCCTTAGCGGGCCGTAGTGGTAGTTTAAGGCCATTCCGGGCCATCCTAGGGTGGTAATAATAAAAGAAATCTTTGCCAGTTTTAGGCCTTAGAGGCCCGTAGTATTATGCAAACAATGGACATAACGTGGACAATGTAAACAATGAGGAAGACACTAGTGTAAGTAATGAATGCGAAGTAAACAATGTGAGCAGTGGATGTATTGTTGATGCAAGCAGTAATTATGGTGGAAGCAGTGAAGTAGTTGTGCTAACGCAAGTAACAATTATTCTCCCAGCTGCTTCCTAATCCATCATGGGCTCGATGATGTGTACAGCCAAGGGGCCTTATTATAGTACTCCTTTATGTCATCGTCTACTGTTTGAAAGGGCAGCTCAACCCATGTTTCTTCCTCATTCAAATTGGTTTCAACTTGTTTAGGAGCTTCAATTTGAACAGGGGTTCAGTCTTTAGAGATTTCAATCTCTGATCCTTGCTCCATTCCTACATTGTTTATGGCTTGGGGAACCACTTCATCACCATGAATTATCAATTCCCATCCTACATAGGGCAAGTGAATCTCCTGGTGTATCGGAGAGGAAATAGCCCTCAATTGGGCCAACCACGATCTCCCCAGGATCAAGTTGAACCCAGGCATTTCCTCTACCACTATGAATACTACACTTGTGGGGAACTGGTCCCCTACCACAAAGTTGATGTGCATAATTCCTTTTACCTACACACGTGCCCCGTTAAACGATTTCAAGCAAGATGTCATTGTGGGATTAATTTGATCGACCAAGCCCAATTTTTCCACTATGGGGAAAGGGATGACATTAGTAGCAGCCCCGTCATCAACATGTACCCTTTAGATCCTGTGCTGTCCGACCCGAATTGTGATGAACATAGGTGTCATTGTCACCTGACCCTTTTCAGGGTCATCCTTAATGGACTCGTTGCAGAATGTCAATTGAGATGGCTGTGGCTCTTTAGTTGTAGAAGGAAGTATGATTGCATGGATTTCTTTCTCCTCTGCCAACATTTTTTCATCAACTAGTATGGATGTTAACATGTGAACCATGGCTTCTCGATGCATGATAGAACTCATTACCAAGTCATACAGGCTGAAGGTCATGTTCTTTTATTTCAAAGCCTATTTAACTTGGGTGAGGGCATTGAACAAATCTTGCCCACCATCTTGCCTATTACCCTTTTCCTCCTCCATTTGTCCTAGGAGATGGATCTCCCAAGGAGGGGGAACTTCAGGTTAAGGGTTTTGCTTTCTCAGACAAGGTGGTGGTGATCACTTTTGTGCATCATTATCAATTTTCAATTATGAGGGGATCACAGGTGCTGAGGATAAGGGAGTAGGCTTGGGAGGACCTGAAGCGGTGCATTCCTTGGTCATCTTGTCTACTGAACGCTCTTCCTATTTTTTTGAATGGGAAGGCTACAAGGCTATTTTAGATGGCTGGCTCTATGTCGTGGGGGAAATTGAATGTTTTGGCACCCTAATGACAAATGGTGCCTGTGATGTTGGCACGGGTGGGGGTGTGGGTTTGAGCATGAAAGGTGCAAGGATGGATTTCTAAGGGGGAACTTTAAGGATGAATGGTTGTTGTGGTGTCCCTTTTGCTATTGTTGGTGTCGCCACGCTACATTGAGGCACACGCACCACAAATGGTTGTTGTGGTGGTTCTAGGTTACTATCAATGCCAATTGTGTTGATGATATACCCCATGTTGTTGGCATTGAGGGGGTCCTTGTAAATGTGCATGGATTGGTTTTCAAGAAAAATTGGACTACTTTCGTCCAAGACAAGCTTACCTTGATCGATCATGCGTTGAATGTCATCTTTCAATGCCAAGCAGTAATTTGTGTCATGATCGCACAGTTGATGGTAATCATAGAACTATTCTAGCCTGAAATTCTTAGGAACTTACAGCTCATTGGGTGTAGCCAAGGAGGGGTCCCTAAGAAGTTCGCAATACCATTCATGGTGCTTAATCACCTCCTCTGACATCTGCTTGTGTTGGATATACGTAGCCCCTAACAGTTGCTTTAAGAGTTCTAAAGGCTTGATAGGTAAAGAGGTGTACTTGGAGCTATCCTTGTGCTTGAAGTTGGGTTTAGGCTGGGTTGGTGCCTCTAGTGCTAATGTTGAAGGCTGACCAGTGTTGCTTGATCCAGATGTTGTTGTTATGGCTTCCTACTTATTATTATTATTCTTGGTTTTGGCCTTGTTTGCCACAGTGGCCACCATGGCTGTTGTGACCTTTCCCTTATTCTTTTCCTTTCTGATATATGTGTTTTTATATGCAACGTAGGTCAGGTCTTTACTAGCTTCGGTCGTGTCTTGGATGCTCTTCTTCTGGGCAAAAGCTTGACTGAGGGAGCATGGGGCTAGGTAGTACAGTTTTGACTTAATAAAGTCATTTACTACCCCCTTGAAGATAGCCAAAAAATGGGCCTGTGCGATAGGCTCGCGAATCTCATTCAAGGTGGTGCTCCACTACTATATGAACCTTTGCACAAATTCCAGTGGGTCTTGCTTAACGCTCATCAACTGATCCAGCGTGACCTCCGATTTCAAGTTATACTTGAAACGGGTTATGAACTGGGTCAGTAACTCCTCCAGAGTTGACAAGGAGGCACGTGGGAGCGTGCGGTACCAGTCTAGAGCTTTGCCCATTAGAGACATGGCAAAGATGCAGATAATAGTGTGCAGCCATTGATTCAATAACAAAGATTTGAATTGAAACATAACTAAATGTGCATTGGGATTGCCCTCCCCATTATATTTTGTGAATTGGGGGAGTGGCATCCCAAGGGGTAATGTGAGCATGAAGACGGATGGGTTGATGATGTCATCATGGTAAAAATCCATGACCTACACTATGTCAGAACAAGTGGCTTTGAGATGTTTAATCTCTTTAGTGAGGATCTGGATAAGTTGGAACGCTTGATCTAGACTCGGTGATGTTGCAGACGACTGCTAAGTTGCATGAACAGCTATTGTATGTGTCAATGGGGATTGCAGTGGAAGGGAAGTGGCCTAGCCCATAGGGGGCGCTGTTGGTGCCTCTCCTGCGAATGATACTGCTTAGGCCATCCACCACCTGGTGGGTTGTTCCAATGATGTGGTGGCCATTGGTGGGGCCGTGGGGCTAGTAATTTGTGTGACTGATGGGGCAGACCATAGCCCCATGCCTAGTTGTACCACTTGCAGGACTTGGTACACTTGGTGGTGAACATAATGTGACATCTAGGAGGATTGCACAACAAGGAGAGAAGTGGATGGGATCCACCACATGGTTGGGACTGGGCCTGCTGATGATGGTGGGATAGGTGCATATGATGGAATGGGAGTGGGAACTCCCTGTAACTGCGACGTAGGCACGGTGTGCATGTATGGAAACATAGTTATGACTGGCGCTTGGTATGATGATGAGACAAAGTAAGAAGAGAGAGTGTTTGGGAATGAAACTGAAGGGGTGGCATGTTGGTGCGCTGAGAGTACGAGATGACTGCCCATGGTTGACGAAAGTGTAGGTTGTGGCAGAGCTATGGTAATCATAAAGGGGGTAGAAGCAAAGAGAAATTTTGATCGGAAGACGACGGTGGGAGGGATAACTATATGGTAGGTCTAGCCATCACCCTCAAAATGGGAATCTAGGTCTTCCTATCCTTCCTAGAGTGCCTCATCGTAATGGGACGCCATATCTCACTCCCTAGACTTACTGACTCGTATCAGCTGGTCCAAGATCCACTGATACGTGTTCGTCAAATGGATGGTAATGTTAGGGGTAGGGATAAATTCCCTCCCATTCTGATGAAGGAACTCGAAGTTACATTTTTCATCGAGTTCTTGGCGATCCAAGGGTAGATTTTCCTAGATCTTTGTGCAAATGAAGTCATAGTGCTCTTCGTCTTGTGCCAAGCACTCAGGTGAGAGGTGTCAGAGCCTGAGAGACTGTCATGGTGCCAGCACTAGGCTAGGCGGTCACTCGGCACCTGTGGTGTTTTGAGCCAAGAAAGGGATCTCAAGGTTCGACATGGGAACAACAGTAGTTGTGGGAATCATTTTGTGTGATTAAAAGGAGATCACAAACGAGAGACACAGAAATGAACAAGCAATCGGAGGCTTTTAGTCCTATCATGTTCCAAAGGAACCGTCGTTGCGACCAGTCTACACCACATGATGCATAGACAACCGCAAGGGTGTCACATCTACACTAGTAGGTGATGGGGTACAAACAGCATGCAGGATTACCCGCAAGACATAGAAAGGGCACCAAAAGGCCCTCCTTCTAGTGCCAAAAACTGTAGCAATCAAAAACGTTGATGGCTGGAACATCAAGAGGTTTACGGGCATACACTTTAACCCCAAATCCATGTGAGGGCCATGCTAGAGAAATATGGAAATGGGGTACCCTAAATGGTCTAGTTGATCAAACAGGGACTTGGTTAGTGTAACTTAACCTTTCATAAATATTTGGTTTTAGAAATGAGGTATGCGAGTGAAGCAATAACCAACTGATGTAAAATAATGAAAAATGATACAAAATACGATGATAATGAATAAAGAGTGAAATAGATTTGGGTGAGGAAATGCACTACCCCAAAATCGAGGATTTGATTTTTGCTTTGTTGGAAGACGTACAACTAAAGATGCAACACTGGAGAGGCATAGCTTACCCAGAGTAGTATGGTCACAAGTCAATAACTTTCTGCTCACGATTCTTCTGCTTGTCAATCCACTCACCAAGGTTCCAAAATGCTAAACCCGCAAAGGATTTCTGAAGCCAACTAGAAAGTTCAAAGCCAACTAGAATGTTAAAAATGCCAACTATGCTCTCTAAAAGCCAACTCAAAAGCCAATTGCGCAAAAAGCCAACCCTTTGAGCATTTTTCACCAAGGTGTTTATAAGGCCAAGAGCAAGAGAAAAATGTGGTGTGGATGCAACGTGTCCTGGGCCCCACAAGGTGCAAACATGGTTGTGCTATGTAGATGTGTGATGCTGGATGTGAATCTTATTACGCTGTGACCATACTACTAAAAATTCATGTGCCAAAATCCAGAAAGCATGCCAATAATGAAAACAAAATGGAGCCTATGCTCCAGGACTACATCTTCCCTACTCTTGCGAGCAGGGTCAAGCATAGGGATAATTTTTGGGATTGGCCAAGGATATGAAAAATGAAGCAAACTTGCTGATTTTGTCCACCGAAGAGGTGCCAGGGTGAGAATGATCATTTCCAACAAGTTTTGAAGCTAATTGAAAATGTTTTAAATGCCTCCATGCAAGTTTTACATTACTTACATTGTCCAATGTGTTGGCGTAGCGTAAGTAACTGCTCGCTACGCCATGCTACGCTACATAGCGTAGCATAGCGTAGAAACCATTCTTGAAAAAAATATTTCCTAGAAGCTAAGAGCATCTGTCCAAGGCCTGGTCAGGCAAGCGAATTCAACTTTGTCTTCCATGCTGGAAAGCCTTTGAACCTGCTGCATCCTTGGGTCATTCTGTTGTTTTACATCCTTGCTACGCTATGCTACACTATGTAGCATAGCATAGCGTAGCAATCAATATGTCATGCATCTTTGTCTAACCTGCAATGTTTTATCAAGAAATTTTGCTTAAGGCCTGAGGGCTAAGTGGGATAGCTAGTTTTGGAGGTTGAAGCATTACCAAGTGCAATCCCCATAGTGGGGCCACTTGGCAAAGGGGCCTTTGTGCATTCTATCCTTACTACGTTGTGCTACACTGCATAGTGTAGCATAGCGTAGCAACCTTTGTTCGCTGAATCCCAACTTGTTTGTCATAGGATGTTTATTATGTCCCGGTGTGTTGGCAGAGCAAGCTTGCTAGATGGTTGTCACATGGGCAAATGCTTTGGAAGACTAACTTGTTATCAACTTGCATCTTGGATGCTTGATTGGTCTTTTCAAGGCTTGCTATGTTGTGTAGCGTAGCAAATTTCTCCACTAGAAAACTTGCCAAACTGTTTAGCTCATCCTGAACACTTTTAGCAGCTCCTAGCATAGTTTTTGAATAGACTGTCAGCCGGGTTAATTGTCCAACTAGGCAAGCTGGAGAGTCCAGTAGGCCTATCAGCCCAAGAGATAGAAAACTTGCCAAACTATACAGTCTATGATCAGTGCCTACACTGTTCTGACGGTTCATCATGATGCTGCACTTGTGAAAATCCTTGCCCAAATTCCAAGACTCTACTGAAGCATCAGGGTCTTGAAATTTTATGGTGTTTTAGCATTTAATTTTTGGATTTTCCCTAGTTTCTTTTATAGCTCTATTTTTGCATAGCATTAGACATCTATTAGATTAGCCATAGAAGAGCTTATGTTGTTGAAAATCCTTAAGAGAAATTTAATATTAATTTCTTAATGAAATTGCTTATTCTAAGCATAGAGAATCTAGGAAATTCTTTGGTATTCTTAGACAATTGAAGTTGCTTCATTGTTTTAAAGTGTATTGCCTTAGTAATTCAATCAAAAAATTGTCAAATTTTTGAAAGCTCTATTGAATGCAACCTGTGACAACCATTAACTAGCCAAAATAGACTCGTACTTTGTCATTTAACCAACATTTTTGATAGTATAATAAGATTGTCTTTTATAAAATTACTTGTGAGATTAGAAGGTTTGAACAATTCATGGCTATTGAATTGGAATTGGCTTTATTGCAAAGGGTTTTCTCGTGTCAATTTATCTTGCTTAAATACTTGAGATTTCACAAAAATTTGCTTTCTTTTCCTTCTTCTTCTAAGTCCATTGAATCTTTCTCTATTTCTAGTTTTCTTGTGGAATTTTCTCTCTAGGGGAAATTAGGAGTAGATTGGTAGAATTGTGCTTAAACATTTTTGTAAAATTTTATTTGTTATAAATAATGTACTATAGGAACTTTATAGACTAAGTGATTGAACAAAATAGGAACCTTCAACAACTCATAGTATTTGACAAAGTTAGTCGAATCTCTTTTATGATAGCTGATTATAGTTTTATACATAACCCAACTAGTTCAACATTTGCAACAATAAACACATACTCACATATAGTACATTTCATAACTACTAAGTTTATTTGGATGTATCTGGGCCTCGGTGTTGCCAAAGACTAACAAGCACCTAAACCCTATTTGAAGAACACCTTCAATCCTGTGACTTCCCAAGGTCACGAGACCATGAGGCCAACCACCGCACACCCCACCCCCCCACCCCTTGATGGTTTGGTCCTAAATGATCATCAACAATGTATTAAGTAATTTATTTCACAAAGTTCATTGTACCTAGAATACCAAGTTAAACATTATGATTCTAAGAAAAGCATACTTAACATAAATGTCTAAAAATATAATATGGCTTCAAATAAAAATTCAACATCACCTGCTAAGGGACTACAAAGAAGTAGTGATAGAATTAAAGAAGAAGAAGACTAAGGTATGACAATGTGGACAAGGATCTCATATGCTCATTGTGATCCTTACTATCCCAATTTCACACTCATCCTTCATCAAGATGGCTAGTTAAGGTGGAGAGATCTTCAAGGGAATGTTGTTTTACCACCAAGACATTTAGCACCTGTTATGCTCCAAATTGCTCTCAAGGGATGAAATTAAGTGAAGCACTTGAAGGGTATCATGAAACCAAATACATGACCCAACCATATGAATCCATTGAGGAGTAATTAAGAAAGGAATATGCATGGATGCAAGACATGAATAAGACAAAGGAAAGATAGTTAATTCTACTATTGTCTTGCAGGAGCTTAATGGAGATGCATTCATTACTGAACAACTCCACCACCATCATGAGTTCTAGTCCCAAACTCCTATCATTCAATTAGATGAACCTGTCAAGCATAAATCAGACTCCGAATTAGCAGAGATGCCTTAGCAGAACAAAAAATATTCAAGGCATAGGCTAGACTCAAGGCCAAGAGTTCCTATTGGATTCCATAGAGAAGAACATCAGAGTAATCATAGGAGGACAAGATAGCATTGCTCTCCTATTGCCTCACTCGCATCCTCATGATCATTAGAAGACTCTAACAAAAAGAGGCAAAAGTACAAGGACCATGATAGGGAAGAGAGATGAACTCATGACCACTATGATTGTCATGACTGTTATGCGAGATGTTCTGATTTGAAAGATGAAGAGCATGAACAATGTAGGTGAAGGAATCATAGAAATTATGAAAGGGATGAGCAAAAAATGGGGTACTAGTACAACAAAGCACATGAACTTAATCGAATGATGAACCCCTTATGAAAACTTGCAATATGATCAACATCCAAGAAGTTGTTCACATCCCAACCAAGCATGTGAGGGATAGCTAAATTAAACATCTTGATACAAACAAGATGTTAAGACTTGAAGGTGGCTACAATGCTAATACATAACATCACCTTCAAGCTTTTCATGATGCCTATGCCTTACAAAATATCAAAAGTAACTGGCAAAAGTTAAAGTTGTTTCCTAGAATACTTGTGAAAGAGGTAGAGAGCTAGTACAGATCACTAGAACTTGAATCAATCAGACATTGAAGTACCATGCTTGAACTCTTCAATGATAAATATCAAAATTATTTGTGAGTGTCCAACATAAGAAAACAAATCCAAGGATGGAAGCAAGGAACTCATGAGACCCTTGATACAACAATGGGCAAATACTATTTACTATTGCATAGATGCCCAAGCTATGGATTTTTACCAAGGGAATAGCTCAAGCATATTGTAGATGGATTGCAAAGCAAAACCAAAGAAACTCTTGGGGTTTATGCCTAAGGAAAATTATTAGAACTAAAAATCCATTGCATCCAAAGATTAATTGATCAAGTTGCAAAAGAGGAAGAAGAACTCAAGAAGAGAGAGTCAGTTGAAGAATATAACAGAGATCCATTGATTGGGAAGAAAGATGTGTGGCTATGTGACAAGAAAGAGGATGAAACCTTGGAAGATGTTATCTAGAAAAAGATTCTACCTATTCAAAAATTAGTCAATGATATAGTAGCTAAGGTAGAGAAATTTTGGGATTCAATGAACAGGAAGTTTGCTACAACCCTAAAGATTATGGAAGAAAAGGTTGAACAAGCACTTAACAGGACCAATGAAAGGAAGAAGAAAAGAGTTAATGGATGAGAGATTTACAAGCACAAAGGAAACATTTCCATCATTGAAGGATACACTAACTCTAGGTCATAGGAAGAGGAAGGATGCAATGTCTGCCAGTATCAGCATCCTAAGGAATGTTATCCTGTTATGGCCCACTTGCAAGAATCTAGGATATATGCACTCAATCCAAGACTTTTCAAAAAGTAGATGCCTAGAAGACTTCCTTATCCTCAAGGTAATATCAGGCAAACTTTCTAGCCAACATATTATCTAAGTAAACCCTATGCTCAACCACAAGAGTAATTTCAATAGTAGTGGTAATAACTATAGACATGGGCAATGCCACTTCCAAGGTAACAATATCCATATATGAAACTAGACCCTTATGAATATTACGTTCAGCATCCAATATCTCTAGGAAACACATCCATTCAAACTTCTTCTACTTATTACCCACCAAAATACTACAGCATCCAATATCTCTAGGAAACACATCCATTCAAACTTCTTCTCCTTATTACCCACCAAAATACTACAGACCTACTGCTCCAAGGATGGATCAAAGTTCTCATGCACATTCATCAATAGTTAGGTCATCAAATCCCCCTTCTAATCCTTGACTACTAAGGCCACCACCCATTATGCAAGGGGAATTACCATTACAACCACAGCAGAGGAGAGCTATAAGGGTAGTCAATATACAAGTAGAGAATCCTACTAGCAACACTAAGGACTAGACAAAGAAATGTCCTTTCTTTAGGAAAACTCTAGAAAAGGCTAGTAGAGTTAGAACTTCATCGAGACCAAGTTCTCCTACATCAGATCCACCTACGAACAACAACCTTCCAACAACATTCAACAGAAAAATGTAAACTATCATACTTACAGAAATAGTCATAAACTAGATTAAGGTAAGGCCACTCCCTAAGAAGAGAATTGATCTAGGAGTTCCTTTAATCTATTTACAAGTAGTTGAAAATCTTTCATGCAAAGCTATACTAGACTCAAGTTCTAGGGTGGATTTGATCTCTTACGAAACATATCAAGCATGGAACCTCCCACCACCACTGAAAGAATGTAATATTAGGTTGGAGCTTGTAGATCAATCTATTTCCATTTCCTTGGGACAAATTGAGGACTTGATGATCACTATCAATGGGTGGCCTTATTTACCTGACTTTCTGGTAATTGATGTGAAAGAAGCTAATAAATAATTTTCAATTATCATGGGGAGAGCATGGCTTAGCACAATTGATGCTAAGCTAAGCATTAGATATCTATCTATTGAGATCTCTAAGAAGGATAAGCACAAAGCCATACATACACAGTAAATCCCATGCATTACTGCTAAAAGAAGAGGGTGCAATTGTGGACCCATCATTCAGAACATCAACACAGTCACTATACAAGTCCACAACAACAATGAAAAATAAGTGTGTGCAAAAGAAAGAGTAGGGGCCACTAAACAAAAAGACACCTTATGGCCAATAACTGAGAACCTTCAACCATCCAAAATATGCATGGAATAGTCCAACTCATTTATTAATTCCCATTATAAGAAAATGACTCCAACTAAGGACCCAAAATGAAATTAATAGATCATAATCATACACCAATAGGAAAAGAAACTAAGGACTTAGATGATTAAAACTCAACTACCATCAAGATCACATGGGACAATAATAGAAAAGTTAAATCAATAAAGATGGTAAGTGAATCACCTAAAATGTATGATCCAGGAGACCTATTGAGCATTTTTCAAACACTTTCCCATGAGTTTCGTCATGGGGAAGACACTTTACCTTGATTCTGAAATTAATAAGTTCTTTTTCATTTTTTGTTTTACAATTCTTTTTACTTTTCCTATTTCTTGATATAATTTTTCCCACTCTTTTACATTTTTCATTTCTTAAATTCTTAATATTCTCTAACATTTTTCATTTTTTGATATTTTTCAATATTTACATCTTTTTCATACTTTGTTTCTATTTCCTTTGTACATGATTTCTAATTGTGAATAAAGCACATTAAGAATAAAGGCAAGATGTAATCCAATAAGGTGAATATTTCTCTATGTTATCAAGTCATAAGGGACTAATTATTTGAACACTGAGTCCACATCATCCATTCCATTAATAAGAGGTTCTTACCATGGCCATAATGATATTCTTTTCCATCATAAAACTAAGAATAAACCTATGATCATTATGCCTGGACTGAAAAGTGAAGAACCAAGTGGAAATGTTAAGGGTTTGACATCAAGGGGATTTGTGGATTCTCTTGGATTATTTTTGTTAATTCTATCATGTTGTTAAGGTTGTATTATATCCTTGTAGATCTAACAAAAAATAGGAGTGAGAGTAAAATAGGTGATGTCGTGAAAGGTTGACATCAAAAATAAATAAAAATAAAATACTATAAAAGAGCACAGAATAAATTTCTAAGGGTCCCACTAGAAAGACATGTTACCCATTCTTGAAGGTAGGTAGCTTCCTAGAAATATTTAAAAAAATAAAAACCTACCATGAATAAACTCCTCCCTTGGACAATATGCCAAGTGATGATACTCCTTACAACTGTGGTAGTCTTACAGTTGTAACTCCAAGAGATGAAATGATGCAATGTCATTGGAATGTGGTCTTGACTTGGTTTGAATCTTGGATAGAAAGGCTAGTGATTACTTTAACCATTAATAAAACACATAATAATTCATTATGCCTATGGTAAGATACCTCACATCTCGATTTTTGTAATCCCTTCGAACTCCATTTCATCTCTAAGAATAGTCATAACTTGTGATTTTCTATAACGTAGTGTAATTTTCTCAATTTGGTTGTACTAACATGTGTTTTGCTAAATAGGTATGTGTTACATTCAACTCCTTAAGTGCCTAAGGACACTTTTAGGCATGCTTATACAAGGGCATTAAGGGCTAGAGCCTACTTTGGGGAGGATCCACTTGTATAACTATTATATCTTATACCTACCAAGTGATTCCACATCATCTTGAGACGTTCCACATCAATAAAATCTTCCCATATCATTCAAACTATCTATTCTAACCACATGGATTCATTACCCTTCTTACCCATCTTCTAAACTTTCACAACCCGAGATTTTTTCTTTACACACTATCTATGCCAATTTTTTAATGAAATATGCATCATCTATCATCCAAGACTCTTTGATTTCACTCTAAGCCTTCCATGCATTCATCATAGATTCATTTTTCATCATCCAAAATGTAAGCAGAGCTGAAAAGTTTTGTCCCTGATATCGGGTTCACCTCAATGTCGAATCCCTGAAGTCAGCTCTAATGAAACCTATATATAGGTGAACACTTATCAAGTTTTTCCTCATTTTTCCATTTATTCCTAAGGAGATTTTTGAATTTTTCTTCTTTAATTTGCACTCTAACCTCCTAGATTTCCCAAGCCATATCTCACACATTACCACTTCAATTTCCATGATTTTCAAATCTATTTGATCCTAGAGTGCTCAACTTAGTCATGGGGGGTGCTAGTGAGGAAACTTTGAGTCATTTTTTTTTTTTTTTGAAAATTACTAATTCCTGGAAGGTATTTTAAGGATAAGGATAAAAGGAAACTTGAAATTTTTAATGAAAAATCAATCATATTAATGCTAGAACACGTAAATAATGACTCTTAAGGAATCACAACCATCATTACAAGCCATGAATATGAACAAAATAGATGATTGTAAACAGTTATAAGAAAAGAAACACTTATGGGGAAAATTTTTGAAATTTTTCTAACTCTATAATCATAATAAACTAAGAAATTATTGTAGCTAATGGTATGAGTAAGGTATGAAATCATTAAAAATATGTAAGAATACCTTAGTAATTCTAAATCCTTGATTGATTGCAGATGATCCCAAAGAGAGGAGCATAAGGAGGACCTTCACAAGGCATAAGAAATTGACCAAGAGACCAAGGTAGAGGCCAAACTGGAGGAAGAGAACCAGAACACAAGGAACAGGAAGCCTAATCATTCAGTATCCATCAAGAAACTCCTACTACAGGAAAATTGGCCCAAGGAGAGGTAGAGGAACTGCAAGTGTAAGGACAATGCCTCATGTTGTCACAAGACTATCTCCAAGCTATTCAAGAGAGATCAATTCTAAACACTATCATTGTGGAGATGAACTTTGGCCCATTCATGGAATTTACTCCAGAAGTAGTAAAGACACAACTTAAGGCATCACCACTATGGCCTATCCTATCTAATAGTGATGAATGGTACCTTGGAGAAACCTATCAATTTTGGCACAATAAGGAAGAGGGCACCATAGTCAACATTGGAGGAATTTTTGTCTCATATTTATTTAAGATAATAAAAAAAGCTTTAAACAAACCAAATGAAGAGGCAAAAATAGCACATCTATCCACAAGATCAGATGATGAAACTAGGAAATTATGGCTAAAATAAGCATATGGCAAGGAAGATAAGGGATATAGTGAGCTAACTCTGGAGGAGTGAATCTATTTCAAAATTGGCACCTATCACTTATTTCCAACTAAAGGACTGAATAGGTTGTCCACCTATGATGCTAGGGGAAGTGTGATCTTGATGAGAAAATACAACATCAATATTGCACAACTCTACTTTATGGAGATTCAAAGGTGATTTGAAGAAAGAAAGGTAGGAAAGCCAATACTTCCATTCCCTTGCCTTATTAAGAAGGTGTGCAAGCAAGATGAAATATTGGGATACACTAATGACGTTTATAGGAGAGCCCATAATGCTTCATATGTTGAATTACTCAAACTAGCACCACCCAAAAAAGATCAGGGTGAAGAGCAACTAGAATAAGATCAAGAGCAATAATAGGAGCAACAACAACAATAATAGTAGCAACAGCAACAACAATAGCAAGTTCCACTGCTGCCACCACAAGATAATAAACCATCCATGAGTCATCTGCAATAGATTGCAAATACCATTAGCTAAGGAACAAGGAAGGAAGCCAACCTCTATAGAGTTATAGACAATGCCATACAACCTACAATTTTAGTAGATCTTAGAAGTGAACAAATTTCACTACAATTAGGAGGAGGGGACCAATTATTGTAATAGATCTCTGGGAACGATACATCATTCCAAATTGGTGCTAGAGATTGGAGAAGAAGCCACAATTGTGGTAATGTACCACCAGGATGTAGCAAGAGTAGCAGAGGTGATCATAGATCACATTAAAGATTCTTTCAATGTGATTTTTATGTCATCGAAAGATCTAACTGGAACCAAAGATCCTCAAATGTTAGCTAGAACCTCAATGACTCCTATTGACCATGAAGATGTTCTTGATCAACTGCTACAGATTGAGAAAGTAATGACAACACTTTTTGACATCCCAAGTGATGTCACTGTAGTACAGTTAAAGCTAATTGCTACTAAAGAAAAATTGGTCATGGCAGAAACTAGGGCAAAGCATGCAAAAGCAGAAATCTATAGACTCTAAGAAGAGCTTGCAACCTTGAGAGCTAAACATAGAGATCCCACACAATTTATTGCACTTGACTAGATATAACAATTTAGAAAAGAGCAGATAAACAACTTGATTAAGTAGAATAAACAAATGGTAATGGAGAAGGAGAAAGTGATGTGGAATGCCTCCATAACAGAAGCACAAACGTATGCACAAGCTAAGACACTCACTACAGTCCAAAAAGAAAAAAAAACTTGCTGCTGCTAATATGAGGTTGACCACTATAGAAAAATAGAAAAATATCCTAGAAGAAAGCATCCACTAGTTAAGAGCACAACTGGTGAGGGTCAACTAAGATATAAGCCATGTTGCAAGAGAAAATAGAACCCTCTTAATGGAGGAGATATGCATCATCCATCAAAAATCAGTGTGTGGTAGAAAGAGGCAAAGAAACACGAAAGGCTTAAGGAAAACTTCTATGATCAAGTGGGAATGTACAAGAATATTAATGAAAAAGAGATCCAAATGGCCAAATCCATAATTAGCTTCATATTAACACAAAATCTTAACTACCAACCCATCTTGGACAACTATTCCCACATTCACCAAGTGGAAGTGAAAAATAAATACCTGCAGATCGAGGACTTGAAAGAGTGCATGGGGTTAGCTAACCTTCATTACAACTTGGCCATGTTAATAGCAGGTAGGCCCAAAAATAAGCTAGAATAGCAAGTAGTAGCCACATACACATTGTACGAGAAAGAGTTTGCTAATTGTAAAGATGCTTTACAAAAACTTCAAGTGGCAAACTCTAAATTAGAAGCAGTTAATGCTAGCTACTAGGGACAGAAATATGTAGCAGAAAACTTAGCCAAAAGGTTATCTAATTATCATAAATTACAAGAGAAGGCCAGAGCATTTAAAGAGGAGAGAAGGCAGTTTGTAGCCTAGTATATTAAGGCTAATTAGATGTTTTCATAGCTATCGTGCCCATGGGATGTACCTGCTCCATCACACATTGCACAACAAGCATGGATGGTACATGACCCAAGAAAAGAGAAGGAAAAGATTTAGGCACTCATGAATTGATACAAATTTCAAAAGCCTGGCAACAAGGAGAAGCAACCGATAGAGGAGCTACCACCACTAGGAACTACTTAGGCTAGATCGAGCTTCATCAATTTTTGGTTTTTTGTCAAAATTATCATGTCCTATGTAAATTTTTTATAAAAAACCACTATAGCATTTGAGAATCATGTATATAGTAGTTAGTGTCATGTAAATCTACCTCCCATTTTTGTAAGGAACTCTATCCTCATTTTTTTAACTTGAGGATGAGTTTTTAGTTAGTCGTGGAGGTATGATAAATCATGATTTTCATCAGCTACGATATTGGAGCCATGATATCAGATCCCCAACATTGGGGCATAAGCTTTGATGTTGGATATCTGATATTGATTCACATTTTCCTACCTATAAATAAGACACTTAGGTGCATAGTCGAATAACTTTTTCATTCCATCCTTAGGTAGACTCTTGTAATTTGTTTTCATAGTTTAGTGATAGAGTGAATGTCCATAGTATGATGTTGAACAATTGTCCAAAGTCTTTATTTAAGTGAAGTGTACTTGGGCACAATTCATGATGGAAATAAAGATCAAGACTGGTTTCCATCATTGCAGCATCCACTTAACTTTATTATTTTACTTACCATAATTCTTACTATTTTCCTGGTTAATCAATTACACTTCTAAGTACTTTACTTTCCTTGTTCATAGTAAAGCAAAATGAGTATGACTGGTTTTGAGTGTTAAGTATAATTTTTTAGTAATCTAATAGTGGTTTCACTTAATTCACTCAATAGTGAACTTACTTGGTCATCCTAGTAATCATTACATGAGCCCAAGCTATGTATGGCAAGCCAGGAATGGTTACTCATCGCTCTAGGCTAGAGTAAATTGTTTTACCATTTTCCTCAGACTTAGAATCATTTTCACACTTTACCATAATAGCTAAGAGTTATGGCCTACCAACATCAATATATCATACACTTCACTGAGAGCTAAATCATATGCATCGATTATACTAGCTCCACGTGGGAAGACAAAGATCTTGAACTTGAACCAATTACTAGCATATTCACATTGCCTTGTCCATGGAATTTGACCAAGCTACACATGAACACTTGTATCTCATATGGTTGGGTGTTGGATTACTCTACCGCTCATCAATTTACCTTGTTGAACACCAAGGGAAGATACATCCATCATGCTATAATTGTTCTCCAAACATATTATTATTCCATTTGATATATGACTATGAAAAGTTTTCTAATGCCAATCCCAAGCTCAAGTATAAAAGGAGAAGGGTTAGTGTCAAGTTGACAACTAGTTGTACAACCTTGCCAAATCTCATGGATGTGTTCTTTTTCAGATTTTGTAGATGTTAAATATTACTATAAGAGATAAACTACATAATACAGACATCAAAAGAAGACTTGGAATGATTTTTATTTTAGATAAGCTACAAGAATGATAGCTTAGATGGTTTGGACATATGTAAAGAAAATCAGACAATGAACCTATAAACAAAGGTTGCGACATCACTATTCTAGGAAAGCCACTGGAAGAATGACCAAAGAAGACATGGAAAAAAATGATCAAAGATGATTTGAAAAAACTACAAATAAATAAAGATCTAGCTCTTCATAGAGGTAAATGGTGAAAAATAACTCATGTAGCTAATCCCATTTTGTTAGGACAAGGCTATGATGATGATGATGATCTATGACTATGAATGAAAGATGTAGCAATATTTGTAACATCTTCTCTAAGGTAAGAGCATGACCAATTATGTTCGTTATCTCAATATTTTAATCCAAGTATCTCAAATTTTCTTCTTTGGAAATGAGTAAACAGTAGTAGATGTTGATTTAGTATCTCAAAGTCATACTCCATATCATTCTATATTGGAGAAAGTGTATTTTCATATTGATATTCTTCTACATATGCACATTGAAAATATTCATTGAGGTTTTCTTCTTCTCAAAATTGTGTTGAGCAGATAACCACTTTTGTTCAATTTCTTCATCAATTCTTCCAAGATCACTTACGACATCTCTAAATGTATAATGCAATAGTAATTGACACCAACAATAATCTATCCATCTTTCCTCGTCCATCCTCATTTTGGCTGAAAGGCCAACTACTTGCCTTGTCTAAGAGAGTCCTTATTGGTTATGGTAAAATAATTTTATCATTGTAATGATTAAGGGAAGCTCTCCTAATTATGGTAAATAATATTTTTTTATCATACTAGCTAAGGCAAAGTAACTCTCCTGGTTATGATAAATAATATTTCGTTAACATACTGGCCAAGTTGACAAATTCTCTTAATTACAATAAATAATTTTCTTTGTAACATTAAGGAGAAGCTTTCCTAGTGATGATAAATAATATTTTATTAGCATACTAGCTAAGGTGACAAACTCTTGTGGTCATGGTAAATCATTTTTGTTGTTACATTAAATAATAGATTTTTTCAAATATTTGAGTATAATTTATATGGATAATTACAAGTGGGGAAGTGAATCAAAGAAAGAATAATAGGAGGTTTCAAAGCTTTGCATGCTTACAAAAAAAATGGAAGGATTTAGGACTCTAGTCTTGGTATTGTATGGATATGTTATTTGGAGACCTAGACTTAGTGCTAAACTTTGGAAAGATATTGAAAGAATGAAAAAATAAAATAAAATAAAATCTTTTAGATGATTTAAAGGTAAAGATGCAAATACCTCACTTAATGTTATTATGTGAACATGCTTTATTACCTTTAGAAGCAGAAGCCTTGTGGTAATTCATTATATATACTTTATACAATGTCTAAGAGTAACTAAGTAATCAATGGTTGAGTGATTTTGTTTAAAATTTGCTTGACACCTTGGCCAAACCTAGTTAACTTTAGCCAAGGATGACTTCTCTTTTTAAATGGAGTGCTTAATAACTTAGCTAAAATATTAATCACAATGATCATTCAATGTTGAAATTAATTTTGTCCCTTCTTTTTATATAACAAGATAGTCTTACTAATTTTATATGATTTTTGAAATTTAAACCATTTACTTATTTTTATAAATAAAATACTAAATTCTTATAGTTATGAAAATTTGATCTTTGCCATCTTGTCTAAGACTTAGAAATCATTTTTCATTTCAATGTCCATTATATACTTGGAGAAAAATAATTTTGGCCAAGGGGCCAATTACCAGATCCATCCAAGAGAGTCCTTCTCTATCATGGTAAAATAATTTTATCATCATAACTATGAGGGGAAGCTCTATTGGTCACATTTTTTTATTGGACTTTACCATGGTAAATAAATAATTATTTTCATAACGTTACAATAAGAGATGAACTTTTTCAGAGGAATTATTATTTGCAAGAGTCCAACTACTTTGTAACTTACACTTTCTTCTTGGAAAATCAATTCTTAGTGAAACAATTTGAGATTTTTAATTTGAAAAATATAAAAATTCTCTTGGCCAAATAATAGATATATATCATAAATAATAGCTAAACCAGTATTATTGTGACATTAAAAAAACATTTTCTTTATAAAGATTAAATATGAATAACTGTATTTTGAAAAACTTATTTGAAGCCAAAAAAGGATTGTTGGGATTGTTTGGATTTATATATATTATTATTTATTTTATGTAATTGTGAATATATACTACAGAAGATTTTGCTATGCTATATTGTTTTATTCTTTTTGTATTCTTAAATAACTATTTTTACTAGGTAATTAGATTAAGGTTATTGTATCAGCCATAACTTGCATATTTTTTTCAAGACATTTTGAATCATACTAGATTCATCATTAGCTACAATTGATTTCTCAAGGTTAGAGAAAGAAAAAATTACATTACATTTAATGGCTAGTTGAGCAAGTAATGGCTAGTTTTAGGAAAAAAACTCCTAATTGTAGAAAAAAAGGAAAACAAAAAGAAAAATATTACCTAAAGATATAGTAGCTACAATAAAAACTAGTTGTAGGAAAAAGAAAAATAGGAAAGAAAGATAATTTTTTGAAAAAGGTATAACTATTAAAAGAAAGATATATATATATATATATATATATATATATATCTCTCTCTCTCTCTCTCTCTCTCTCTCTATAAATTGGCTGAGATGATTTTTAAAAAAATGATGTTAATGAAACCTGACTACTGGACGAGGTAATAAGATAACTAAAAATGGAATCACTCATCCCTCCTCTATTTCTCTACCACTTACCCAATTTAGTTTTACCCTCTCGGTTAAGTTTGCTCTTTCTTTGTTTGTTCATGGCATTTTTGAGCATTATTTATGCAAGAGATTTATTTCTCAAAAACGCCATAAACAAAAAAAGAAAGAGCAAATTTGATCGAGAGGGTAAAACTAAATTGGGTAAGTGGTAGAGAAATAGAGGAGGGATGAGTGATTCCGTTTTTAGTTATCTTGTTACCTCGTCTAGTAGTTGGGCTTCGTTAACATCATTTTTTTTAAATCATCTCAGCAAATTTATATATATATATAAGCTAGTGGAGCAGTTTTGTGGCCTATAAGTAGAATTTAATTTTTTTTATTTTTTAAGTTATCATCACTATTTGCATTCCAAATAATATATATTGGTAAACATAAATTGGTTAAAATAAAAGTTTATATATTTCGTATATGTTGATGAAGGAATACATTGCACAATTATTGCAACAAACATTACAGAGCTGTATAATAGGATTGAGCAAAAGGAAAAATACAATGATAAGTGTGAACTCAATATGCCTAATTTTCCAACTGAGCAAAATGAACTTCTTGTGTAATTCTACTTTGGAGATTTTTAACATCTGAAATCTTTTTGTATCTTTGCACATGAAAAGGAAGATGAATCTTTAAAGAATCAATGGTCCTGACTCCAGATAATGTAACAAACTTTAGACCTGTAAGTTCTCTTGTGTACCAGTTTCGAGGCCTATAAGTAAAATTTAATTATTTTTTTATTTTTTAAGTTATCATCACTATTTACATTCCAAATAATATATACTGGTAAACATAAATTGGTTAAAATAAAAGTTTATATATTTCGTATATGTTGATAAAGGAATACATTTCACAATTATTGCAACAAACATTACAGCGTTGTATAATAGGATTGAGCAAAAG
Source organism: Gnetum montanum (assembly GCA_015680685.1). Classification (NCBI taxonomy): domain Eukaryota; kingdom Viridiplantae; phylum Streptophyta; class Gnetopsida; order Gnetales; family Gnetaceae; genus Gnetum; species Gnetum montanum. Next base: position 116,195 of record MNCI01030754.1, on the reverse strand, counting down.
GCAAAATACAATGATAAGTGTGAACTCAATATGCCTAATTCTCCAACTAAGAAAAATGAACTTCTTGTGCAATTCTACTTTGGAGATGTTTAGCATCTGAAATCTTTCTATATCTTTGCACATGAAAAAGAGAATGAATCTTTAAAGAATCTATGGTCTTAACTCTAAATAATGCAACAAACATTTGACCCGTAAGTTCTCTTATGTAGCAGTTTCGCAGCCTATGAGTAGAATTTAATTATTTTTTTTTATTTTTTAAGTTATCATCACTATTTGCATTCCAAATAATATATACTGGTAAATATAAAATGGTTAAAATAAAAGTTTATATATTTCGTATATGTTGATGAAGGAATACATTGCACAATTATTGCAACAAACATTACAGAGTTGTATAATAGGATTGAGAAAAAGGCAAAATATAATGATAAGTGTGAACTCAATATGCCTAATTCTCCAACTAAGAAAAATGAACTTCTTGTGCAATTCTACTTTGGAGATGTTTAGCATCTGAGATCTTTCTGTATCTTTGCACATGAAAAGGAGGATGAATCTTTAAAGAATCTATGGTCTTGACTCCAGATAATGCAACAAACGTTAATAGTAGCCTTATCTAGTGTTATTCCTTAAGATTTATGAATAGTCATGGCCCATGCCAACCATAATGGTGACTGACGAGATGCTCCTTGAACCATAGGTACAATTGGCACATGATGGGGATTACCATTATCAAAGGCACATCCAATGTAGGAGTCAAAATCAGCAATAAAGTATAATGGTAATGCATGTGGCTATTTACCTTAAAGATACATAATATTGTGAATCATGTCAAGTGCACCATTCACCAATCCTACTTCAGGCCAAAGGTTAATTGTAAGCATTACCTTTGCACCTTCACATATAAGCAAAGATTGCATTACTTATTGTAGTAGATAGTTGTTGCACTACTTGTTGCAGTAGATAATTGTTGTTGCAGATCTTGAAGGGAGTGTTCTTCACCTTCTCTATTGGGACTAATAGTAGCAGGATCCATGTTTCTAAAAATGCATGAATTCCAATATTGCACCTCTTAATCCTGTAACATGATGCCTAAGTTCAATATTTTTAAATACTACATCACACCGTAACCGTCATAGCCTTAACCGTTGCCATGATCGTAACCATCATTGTAACCATAATCATCATCAGTTATAATAATAATAAATATTCATTATTAATGTAAACGTAACCATCACTATTTATAATAATAATAAATATTCAATATTACCCACGTTGGACCCTACACGTGAGGGAATACGAAGAGATGAATGGGGAGCCCAAGGTTCAGGGGGTGTCAATTGAACAAAGATTCAACTCCCTTGCAATGACTCTTTAGCTCCCTTGCATGTGGTGCATGCATGTGAAGAAATACAAAGAGACGAATGGGAAGCTCAAGGATTAAGGGACATTAATCGAATAGAGATTCAACTCCCCTACATTGATTCTTTAGCTCCCATGCATGTGGCGCATGCGTGTGAGGAAATACGAAGAGATCAAACTAAATTGGCATTGCAACATATATTTATAATGCATATTCATTCGTGGAGATATAAAAAATCACATTACAAATGCATAAATAATGTTATTATTATATCACAGACTTTTGTATATTGACATTATTGTTACAATGGACAAGATATGAATGATGCTAACACCTCATTCATAATTATTATATTATAATTATTGTGGAATTCAATAAATGCTATGATATTATTATAATTAGAGAAATAATCCATAATTATAATTTGAGATATTATGGATTATAAGATTCATTCGAACGGTAAACATTTCATAATAAATAAAGCCAAGATATGATGAAATATTACTCATAATCCATAATGTTAGAGATATTATTTTTTCATTCATAATGCTAACCCATAATGATTATATCTCGGTTAGCATTATCCATAAGATATATATAATGAAATGATTATAAATAACCGACTTTATTTATGATGAAGTGTTTATAATCATTATATATAATCATTTATGTTTATAATCATAAATATATCATTATATATAACCGAGATTATAAATAACTGAGATAAATATAATCATTGGCTCCCTTGCAGTGACTCTTTGGCTAGGGGAGATTTATAAATAATTGGTTATTTATGATTATGGCAAGACATGTGCATCAGTGAAGAGCTCATCACCGTTTTTCTTGGCATTGGCTAGGATCATCACAGCATGATCTTGCCAAAGATCTTCCCGGGGTCTAGGCTACTAGAGGTGCAGAAGTTCTTGTTTTTAAAATTTACCAGATTAACAACCATATCATCCATTAGATTCCATCAATCAAAGAATATGTACATAAAGAAAAGACCTCACTGCATACGAGAAGGTAAGAAGAAATTATCAAATTTGAACTCTTTAAGTCCTCCCAATAAGTAGGAAAAATTGTTAAAATTATAACCAAAGTCAGGCCGACATCTCAAATTGGCTAATAATTTTTAAGTGCTAGCAAAAATGCTAAAACTTTTGCATTTTATTAAAATCCATATTCCAAATGAAAAAGCAGTCACAATTGTAACAACTAAATGCATCTACTCCATGGTAACTGCTGAATTTTAAAGCACAGCCATAGAAATGATAAAACCTACACAAAATATACAAAGAGATAAAAAGAACATGCACTTACAAATGTTCCTTTACATTGAAAAAATATATAGCAAAAGAAGATTACTCAAGATAGTAGCATAAAATTACAATTTCAGAATTCCCTGCCATTCCAGAAAGTAATGAAAAAAGAACAGAACCAAACTTTGGAATGTTTTTACATTGAGAATGTAAATGTATAGGAAAGCATGCTAAGTATTGATGACATAAGAGCTCAGCTTGAAGTGAAACTATAAAAATTGCACAAAATCATCAAAATGTAATGTTCAACATGTTACAATTCACTATAAAAAATTAACAAAAACACACATAAAAAATTAACCAAACGGATGATGTGCAACTAATTTATTTTCACAATAATGAGTTTTGTTGACCCGTTATTTCTCAACCTCCAATTCCAACATGTTGTGCAACTGATGATGTGTGATTGATAATGTTTTCATCATCTATCTGAAGCAAAGGACCTTAAAATTGCAATCTCATTTCTCCATCCTTTTCTAACAATGGAATATAAGGAATGCTATGGAAGATGTTAACATCACTGGTATTAGCAACATCATCTAATGCATGCATATCGATCTCGACATCTCGATAGTATGGATCATTTGCCTTCTTAAAAATCAAAGCTTTATAAACCTATCTCTTGTTCACAATGAAATTATACTCGGCGCCCATTTGATCTACTCTTCTCAATATCAAGAAAGGGATGTCTTTAATTCTAAGAGGAAGTCTTTTGGTAATCTATGTGACATCCTAAGCAAAGCTAATTGTGTGACCTTTATACTTGAACTGTTCACCAACTACATGTGTAACTTGTAAAATGGAATTGAATTTTGCAATTAACATTTCTTCAACCTCAGTTAAACAGCCTAGGATAGGTGGTTGGATACTAGGATCCATGTTATTTTCAACAGAAAATCATTTGATTTCACAACCAAAACTATCAAAAATATTATGTTTCTTTTTTTTAATGCACCTATTGCATGTGGGTTCTCTACTTCTAGTTGAATCCAATAATATGCTAAGAAATATTTTGTTGCATACATTGCAGGAACGTGGATTTGCAAAACTTCTAACTACAATATTAAAATTATGTATTTCTTGAGCAATTTCTGTACTTACCTTTTGCAATCTTGGGAAAGACTAAATAGGTTCTGAAGAAGACATTTCCATTTTTGGTGCACTGGCAACATCTGTAGCTTCATTTATTCAATGAAATGAATTTTCTTCTTGTCAACATTGCCTGTTTCGATGCTCACTCTCACTATAATGTAGTTGTTCTTGATCTTCTTGCAATTGTTATTCTTCTTCATGTGTGATTTCTGGAACAGATGTTGCTTGATTAATAGGCACAAATGCATTTCTAATGTCCTGCAAAAAATGTTTCAAAATTTAAACTAAAAATTGAATTAAAATATGTACCAACTTGAGTATGGGCAAACACCAACCTACATTTCTTCTTGATTATTTACATTATTAGTATCAATAATGTGGATCATTGCATTGGATAAATTTTCAAGTGATGAAAGGGGATTTGAAGTTGATGCAGCCTGNCCAAGTGATGAGAGGGGATTTGAAGTTGATGTAACCTAAAAAAAATATGCAATGTAAGTATGCAAATAAAATGAGAAGATTTCCCTATGATAAATATTTGTTTTGAAATATTAAAAAATGCATAAATTACATACTCCTAAATTTCATAGAATTAGTTCTCATTCTCGTTCACGTCATTTTTCTTCTCGTTTTAGAAATCATCTGTAGTCATCGATTTCGGATTTTTAGTTTCTATAATCCGTGGTCATCCTCTTCTTCGGCCATGCCCACACGCATGCCCACTGCCATGACCTCCATAAATTGTATTACTTGTTACAGTAGATGATTGTTGTTGCTGATCTTGAAGAGAATGTTCTTCGCCTTCTCTATTGGGATGAATAGCAGTAGGATCCATGTTTGTGAAAATGCACAAATTCTAATATTGCACCTCTTAATCTTGTAAGACAATGCCCAAGTTCAATATCTATAAATACTGTACCACACCAAAACCGTCATCAAATGGGAAGCCTAGGGGTCAGGGGCATCAATCGAAGAAAGATTCGGCTCCCCTACAATGACTCTTTGGCTTCCCTGCACATCGTGCATGCACATGAGAGAATATGAAAAGATGAATGGGGAGCCCAAGGGTCTAGGGCATCAATTGAATAGAGATTCAACTCCCCTACAGTGACTCTTTGGCTCCCCTGCATGTTGTGCATGGGTGTGAGAAAATACGAAGAGACAAATGGGGAGCCCAAGGGTCAAGGGGCGTTAATTGAATAGAGATTTAGCTCCCTTGCAATGACTCTTTGGCTTCCCTACACATGGTGCATGCACATGAGAGAATATGAAAAGATGAATAGGGAGCCCAAGGGTCGAGGGCATCAATTGAATAGAGATTCAGCTCCACTCTTTAGCTCCCTTGCATGTGGTGCATGCGTGTGAGGAAATACGAAGAGACGAATGGGGAGCCCAAGGGTTGAGGGGTGTCAATCGAATAGAGATTTAACTCCCTTGTAGTGACTCTTTGGCTTTTTGACTTTTCAGATTCAGCTCCCCTGCAGTGACTCTTTGGCTCCCCTGCAGTGACTCTTTGGCTCCCCTGCATGTGGTGGGTTACATGGAGGGCAACAAATCCACTCCCCACCCCACTATCCTATGAGAACATGGAGGGTGACAAATCCACTCCCCTCTCCCCCCCTATCATATGAGACGAGTTGGCCTCTTGGCCAAAAAAATAGCTAGTTGTAAGATAGATGAATAGAAGTGTTGAGAAACCTAGTTCACCAATATTTTTTAAAGAGGAAAACCTAGTTCTATGGTAGCCAAGACACATACAAAAATTAAGTACATCCATAAAGCAAATCCGATACAAACTAGATATTAAGAATTAATAAGAATTAAAATAGAGCTTCCAAGATGCACAAAAAAAGGCTTTTAAAAAAATTTTAGGGATCATAATAAACAAAAAATAAAACAAGAGGCTAAAACAAAATCCATAGAGTAACATAACACAAATTTTATGCCAAATAGACATCACCCAGGCCTACCTTCAAATTAATCCTCATATGGTTAGAACACATTGTTGTGACCACATTTCTAAATCCTTTACTTAAATGCCTAATGAATCAAGAGTCTTCTTAATGTCTAAACTATCACTTTCTCCCTTGATGAGAAGAGCATAGTGGAGGTGTTCTATCTCAAGGTTGAGGATTTTCATGATATGGAAGGAAACATGAAATATCTACGAGAAGCATCGAGAAAGAAAGCCAAAGTCAAATTTCTTGCACTAAAAATTCCATTGATTTCTAAAAATCCACATTGTGTTGAGACCATAGGCCATAAGAGTTTTATGTTCACACCCTTTCCATTTTTCTTAAATTTGGAAAGAGCAAGTAATAATGTCATGAAGTGACATGTAATTCCAATGCATGTTTGTAATGCATGCAAGCTTATTTTTAAATGATTGGGTGGAGGGGCAGAAAAAGAGGCCATCATTGATAGTATCTTGCATAACACTACACCTTGTATAAATTTTCTTTCCAGTCAAACCATTTCTAATAATTTGCAATGTAAATATTTTGACCTGAAAACCTAACATGTCGTTATCATGACTTCTCAATAATATAATTTTTTTTTTCAAGGATACTTTATACTTGATGTTAGTTTTGTTTAGGCCTCACTCAACTTGTATTGATTAGATTCATCCTATTGCACAAACTGTCCATTCACACGAGAACCAAAACTTCAGCTTTTTAAAACTTCATGTTTGGCTGGCTCTAGTGATAGGGAGCATCGTGAAACAAAACATCATTATAAAAATACTTGACCCTCATTGCTTGAACCTATGGCTCATTCTTATAAATTTGCCACATTAATTTAACAGGCAAAGCAAACTTTATAGGCGAAGATGCCTAATGGCCCATCCACATGCCAACAAATACGATCCTATTTTATTAGTGGAATTTTTGGCTCTTTTAATACGTGACCAAAGGAATGTCCTTTCCAACATTTTCAGCACGGGAGCTTTTTAACATGATAAAAAAATAGAGCACTGCTCTGGGGAGTTGGTACGTCCTACATAATTTTCGCAATAACTTAATCCCAACGTTTGAATGTTATTGGACGTGTATAATGGACGCGTATAAAGGCGTCTGCCCAAATAATTAATGGGTAAATTATACTCCTGACGTTGAACTTTGAAGCAAAAAACCTGAAACACTCAGGCAAGGGTCCCAAAATTAAAAATTCTACTCTGTAAAATTGATTTAAAGTCTTGATGCCTAAGCAAAGCGATGAAGACGGTCAAAAGCTTAAATGACTACTGAATCTGTCCCTGTAAAAATATAAAAGTATCCTCAACAAACTGACAGCGTGGATATGTAAAATTGGAAGTTCGGTGGTATCTTTGATGTGTTGCTATTGCTTTTATTTCTTCATTATTGCACCAAGTCCTTCCATTTCCATGATTAACATATCTAAGGAGAGATTGGATCTCCTGGACGCATCTCATTTCTAGCCATAAAGCCCCATATTCTGCCCATTAATCAGAAGAGAAAATTGGGTAACCTTGTAACATTGACCTGGCTTACGGAGCCAGTGTTTTGGAAAACCAAATTTGTGTAAGATCGCATTAAGAAAATTCCAAGAAAATTTGTCATAGATCTTGCTAATATCTAATTTTAAGGCCACGGTTAGGGCTTTTAAAAAGTAAGTTGAATGGAGTATTTCTGGGGTGAGGAGGAACTGGTACAAGATTTACCGGCTCGGAACAAACCTGGTCTGCTCTGGAGCAACGATAGATTGCAGAACTTTGCACACTCTATTTGTCATAAATTTAGAAATAATTTAAAATATAGGGTGCTTATGATAATCAGCGCTCTCAAAAAAGTCTATGATGTTGGGTGCCCCCTTCTTCTTAGGTAACAAAAAATCCAAGTAATATTGAATTCACTTAATATGCCGTCTGAATAAATATTTTTTCTCTAAATACTTCTTTATAGTTGCCAATTGCCAAGTACGTTTTCCTTTGAACATTCATTAATTTAATGTGTTTTGCCAATAGAGATTTTTTTTATATTAATTGTCTTTTACGTTTTACTCAATCCTAAACTGTCATAAACATATAATATTTCATATAATATTAATGTCAATATCTTCATTTACATTATTTTAGTAATCAGTATTCTTATAATAATTGCATTGGCGACATCTATAGTTGCTGCAAACGCGAATTTTCTTTTCTCATGGTATGCCGTGCTTTTCCATGGTTTCAAAAACTCTTGAGAAGGGAGTTAGGTCACAAAGCTAAAGATAAACCATCTAAGGAAAGCAAATAAAAAAGATATGGACAAAGTAGGAAAATAGTAAAAACACTAAATGATTCTATAGATGTGACTTGCCTCACCGTGTCCAGTTCCAGTTGTTCTTCTTTGGACTTAACATGTACTTATGACTCTACCATTGCTTCCAGGTGTTAATTGACAAGAGATTGTTAAAATAGCCTTTCATAAGCATAATCATATATATCATATCATGCAAGATCACCTGGCCTTCCAAGAAAGGCAAATTTGACAGCAGGTCTTGAACATAATGTATTAGAATCAGAAGTTTTGGAAGCCGGATTTCTTTCTTACGCAGCTTCAGTATCGCCCGATTCTGAACCATCACTCTCTACTGTGAGTTTTATCGAATTCCAACAGAATAAATCCTTATGCTTTATTTCAAACAAATGTTATTCTACATTTTATTAGTAACCAATAATCTATCTTCAGGTGGGTGCATTTTTTAATGTTCGGGTCTTGCATGCATTTTTACCAACATCAGAAAATGATGTTCAAAACAAAGGCTTTATAGTATTCGGTGGAAGAAAGCTATTGTACATATGAATTACAAATTAATTAAAAAAGAATTTATTTTAATAAGGAAATTGCAAATTTGACTGTTTTTTCATGTACTTTGGAAGCTTAACATTGCATTGCACATTTATATGAGCGTTACTTGTATTGAGAAAACACTTCTCCGCTCGCAATGCTTTGCAGTAAGACATAAGGTGATTTCACAGCTGCTACAAAAGGTGTCACTCTCAGCCATTTGCATTGAGGATAAATTGTTCTCAGGAAAATTTAGCGTCAGGCAAATTGCGGGGATTGCAACTTAAAGTGCCCTTCACTGATATCCCTATAACATGTTATCAAATTAGAATTTTGAGCTGGTTTTTAATTAAAGTTAAATCTCTCTTGAAATAGCTTTGTTAAGAAGGTGCTTTAAGATGATGTCCTAACAAGAATTTGACCTTACAAATGCAGCCAAGATGATAACAAATACTTGATTTGACCTTTGGTTCATCAGAATCCAAGTTGTGCTGTTAGTTTTAAACAAAAATCAAATTTTCTGAGTCTATTTAGTGTTTTCCAACTTGGGCTGACTGAAATGCTAGCTGACCTAAGTTGAGTTCAAGGATCCATTTTCTCTCTTCACAATTTTTAATGTAAAATCTATGTTTTATATGCATTTTCATTTGACTTATCAAAATCTTTTCAGACAGTTTTCAGCTTCAACCTCATCAATTTTTATTTCCAACTCAATTTGCAACTTGCTTAGCAAACTTGCAACATGTTTGCAAACAAGTTTATTACTATACATTAGCTATGACCAAAAGTAATCCCCACACCACCCCACCCCAAACACTAATAACATACAAAGGAAATTTGATCATCATTGCCATGCTTTTTGACCAAGAACATGTGCTAACATCTTAGAGTAGGCAAATGATTTCACCATAATTTTCCATGACTAGTTACTGAACACCATACTCCTAAATATATGTTTTCCAATGCAATTTTAGCTATTATTGATTAGAAGGGGGTATTGAAACCTAAAAAAGTTAAGAATTTAGGTACATCTCAAGACATATAATCAACATCATTCATTACAAGAACTATAAAAGTATCTAACAATGCATAAGTAAGGCAAATTAGTAGCCTTGTTCTTGTAAATATTTGTCTGACAATGAGGTAACCACTTGAGTCACCTATTTTCAAACAATTTTAGCCATTATTTGTTGTCCAATGCCTATGTATTTTAGTATAAATCACTAATCTTGAACTTGTGACTTGTAGAAATTGAGTCACAAACCTTAATTATCACATTCCATGTTGGATTTCAATAGATTATTCTCAAATATAATGTTGTTCTACAAATCATTAATGTTGAAGCACTTAAAGTAGAACATCTTTTTACATGTCAAAGAATCATCATTCTAGCTTTGTTGGAATAAATTGTGATCCACTACATGAGTTTTCTTTTGCTATTTACCTTTATTAAGAGCTAAATTCTTATGTACAATTTTTCCATATCATCTTCAATCATTTTCCCTATATCATTTGTAGTCTCCCTTTTAGAAGCATTCTTTGAATTGTGATGCAGCAATGGATTTTAAAGGCTCATTATATAATTTTCTTTAAATATAACTAAAGCATCTAAGACACCATTCTTCTAGCTTATCTACAATAAAAACCACTCACTTAAAGTCTTTTGTTAATATTTATATTATGCAATTTATCTCTTCTTGCAACTTTGAAAATTCATTCATGTATTCACATTTCAACCACACTTTATTTATTTAACCAATTTCACGATATTATTGCACACAATGCTTGCTATGTATAAAATGTATTTTTAAAGTTTTATGTTTAGGTGGAACTTTTATCCAATAAGAAAATGTGTCATTAAATAGGGTAACTATGTTTTTGTTTCAAGGAGATTGCAAATAGTAATTCAAATCGTAGTCTCTTCTTATCCTTGAGAAAAACCAAATAAGTAGCCCAAATGATTCATAATAGCATTTGAAAGAATTCCAAATATCACACAATATATCACACAATGTCTTAACATGCATTTGCATGTTAAAAGTAAACATATGTATTCCATGAACCCCTTTAGCTTTCCTTAATCTATACATTATTATATGGATACAAAAAGGTGTTAAGCTTAGTGGTAAGATCCTTGGACTAAAAACCTCATTCCATGTCACTGGTCAGATTTTAGATGACAATGCTAAGTTATGAATTTAAAAAAAAAAAATCATAAAAGAAATTCTGGAACTCAGATGGCTGTATCCAAGAGGGTTTAGATGACAATGCTAAGTTATGAATTTAAAAAAAAAAAATCATAAAAGAAATTCTGGAACTCAGATGGCTGTATCCAAGAGGGTCTCGGTCGACAAAAGCAAAAATTTAATTTTAGTTTCACACACCTGAACAAAAACCAAATGAATTTAACACAAACTAGACTTCCAATCATATATATATAATAGAAATCTTCTTGAAAAACTCAAAATGTTCAAAAGTTTATCATACTGTAGTATTCCATTATCTGGCTACACCAGTAAGCTTATCATTCTCTGTAGGTACCAATGGCAAAGCATAAACAAGCATTGGTTCCATAGCAAGGAGTAAACAGCTACTGGATGATCTTTGAAATCCATCCTCCACTTCATTCCATGCTGAATTCCTCACTACAAGTGAGTGAGAGAAATTAACCTTAACAATGGACCCATGACAAAAACACTCCGTTGATGTAAAAACAATAATCAAGACTTTGAACAAGAATACAGAAGCAGTCACATTTGGCCCTAAAATAAAAGATAAAAATCCCTTGTACAAATTTATCTATTTAAAACACCTTGCTGCACTCACTTGGCACAATGGGAGTACACATTGCAAATGTTGACAAGGAACAGATCTTGTGAATCGTAATTTGGGGCATAGGCCTTGAACTGCTAGGATTGAAGAGAATCCAGAAACAAAAGCAACAGACTGCTAATACATACCCCGCATTACCTGACACCTGGACGTAACAAATTTGGTAATTTGGTTCACCAAAAATGTGTAAGATAGTGCATAATCAGCACTCAACAATAAATTGATTTTGGTAAACTAAAATACATCTATTTCAGAAAACCCATTGAGAAAAGAGGTGTATTACCAGAAATTGGACAAGAACCAGGAAGAACCGTTGTCAGAAGACAATGTCCTATTTGGTAGATGCCATTCATGACCAATAATCATAATCAGTGCCTGAAACTGCAATGATAGCATGAAGGTCTGGTCAATGCAGATTAGTTCAATAAAATGTTGATAATAATAATAAGGATAATTATAAAGAATAGCAGATCCTTCTGAAAGCTGAAAGTGTTTTTGGAAGCAGACTCACCAGGTGGACTACGTACAAAGAAATTCTTGTAAACATGCAATGTTGCAACAGGAAAGTCTAAATGTCTCACATTTTCCACATATCACTGGGCTATCTGGTAGGGAGAGTTTGGCTTCAACAAGTTAAAGACAACTACTGCCCTCTCAAATGTTTGCATGCCGGACGTGCCACTTATAAAAGTGCATGGTATTAAGTTCACAACGTAAATAATGATAACGAAAACAAAGATAACAGTTAGCTTCTAACTTTAGAAAGGCTTTATGATATTGGATGTGCCATTTAAAAGTACTACATATACTCTGAAGATTGGTGAGATGTGGCAAGTTCCTTCAAAACTGCACCTACGATTGCAGCCTGATCAACATTTCCATCTTTATGAAGAGCATCAAGGAGAGAAACGCAACTTTGAATATTTATCCTAGAACCCTTTAATCTCCCTTCCTCAAAAACTCTAAATGCCTCCAACGGTCTGCCAACACTGCTTAAGCCAGTAATAAGTGCACTATAACAAACTGAATCAGGATTGCAACCTTTGTCTTTAAGTTTCTGAAACAGAGAAAAAGCTTCTGCTATATTTCCAGCTTTTGCTAATCCAGAAATCATAGTTGTGTATAACACAATATCAGGAGCATAGCCCTGTTTTTGCATTTCTTGCCAAAACACAAAAGCTTTGTTAAATTTTCTTATTTTACAAAGACCATTTATTATGGTACTGTAGGTTACAATATTTGGAGAGCACTTCATATCTTTCATGGACTGAAAGCATACAAGTGCTTCACTAATCTCTTCTGCCTTTACAAGAGCATTCAATAGACAGTTCCATGTGTAAACGTTTGGGGTCAGGCCCTTCTGCATCATTTCTTCCATTATCAGGTATGCTTCATCTATCCTCCCTACCAAACCAAACCCATCTATTAGACTGCTATATACAACAACATTTAAATCCAAGCCTTTGGCTTTTGCTTCCTCAAACAGCATATAGGCCTCGTCAAGTCTTTCTAACTTTACAAGACCATTTATAATTGTGCCATAAGTCACTACCGTTGGACAATGACCCTTCAATTTCATTTCTTCAAGAAGCTGGTAAGCTTTGTTCACCTTTCCTGACTTACAAAAACCATCGATGGTGGTATTGTAAGCCATTGTGTCAAGTTCCAAACCTTGCTCTTTCATTGCATAAAAAAGCTTATATGTCTCCTGTGCTTTTCCTGCCTTTATGAGCCCATGCATAAGAATTGAGTAAGTATGAACACTTGGAACATAACCATGTTGCTTGATTTCTTCAAATATCTCATAGGCCTTGTCAACCTGTCCACTTTTCAGAACACAGTCCATGTACACATTGTAACAATGTAAATCTGGAGAGCAACCATTTCGAACCATTTCCTTGAATGTCTTGTGCCCATCAGCATTTCTACCTGCCTTGAAAAAGTTCTTCATGAGAGATGTGTAAACAACTACATTTGGTGGATGTCCTTCATCTAGCATTCTTTCAAACAGTTGGTATGATTCTTCAACCCTACCTTGTCTACCAAGCCCATCAACCAAGGAAGCATACGTAATGACATCAGGCTGGTAGCCTTTTTCCTTTAATGTGAGAAAAAGGTTATAGGCATCATCTACTCTCTGGATTTTGCAAAGCCTGTCAATCATAATGTTCATTGTCAAAACATTTGGAGATAACCCAGATCTTACCATTAAGTCCTGCAACTTATATGCCTCCTCCAATCGTTTTGCTTTGCATAGCATGTCAATCATAATATTGTATGTATGAATATTAGGTTCAGCATCATTTTTCATTTTACTAAAAACCTGATAGGCTTCATCCACTTTACCTTTCTTTCCAAGGCATGTAAGAATACCGTTGTATGCTACAACATCTGGTTTGCTTCCTTTTTCCCTCATTCTATCAAGTAGATTGTAGGCGTCTTCAAACTTCCCTGCATTTGCATATCCTACAATCAATGTATTATATGCAAAAGCACATGGAACATTTCGGGTAAGATGCATATCATGAAGCATTTTCGTTGCTTCATCTAACTTATGTGCCTTACAAAGCACACCAATCATAGTACTATATGTTACCTCATCTGGCATAATATTTTGTGTTTTCATCTCATGAAAGAATTTCCAGGCCATATCTAGTTTGCCTGCCTTTCCAAAACAATCTATGCAAACATTATATACAACAATGTCTGCTTCAAAACCATTACTTTTCATTTCATCTAGCAAAGACAAGCTGGCATCAAGTTTTCCTTCTCTTGCAAATGCACGAACCAGACTAGTGAACAACTGAGTACTCACTTCATAACCTATTTCCTGCATATCTTTGAACAATGATACAGCAACATCTGGCTCACGAGCTTCCAAAAGTGTACCAATAAGAGTTGTATATGCAGAGAATGCAGGTCTAAATTTGAGCTTCCTCATAGTGAAAATCATTTCAACTGCTTCTCTGAACATTTTATATTGAATGAAACTTTCAACAAGTTTCATACAAGTAGAAGACCTGGGTTCAAATCCAGCTCTACCCATCTCCTCACAGATGCCTTTCAATTTTTCAAACTGCTTGTCGTTAGCAAGCATCACGAGAAGGAGATCATATGCTTCTTGGTCATAAGGATAATTTTGTGCCTGAACCCATTTAAAGAATTTTAATGCCATGTCAACATTATTCTGTCTTTTAAACACTTCTGCAACATGTTCAGGATTGAACTTACAGTGGACTTGCCCAAGGGCTTCTTCTATGTCCAATCCCCACGTGCCTTTTTTAAGAATACTACAAACTTCGCTCACATCCTTTTCTGTAAAAGCTATGCTACTGTAATTGTCATAACCCTGAGAAACAGACCTGTCATCTCCATTTTGAAACAAAGAAAATAGTTGCGTTCTTTGCAAAGAAATCCCAGTACAAGAGGACCAGTGGCAACGGAGCATAAAGCGACCTTCAGCAAACGGATTTCAAATTAGAAGACATCAAAATTTCCAGATTAATGGGAAAGAAAGTTGGAATATGAATAATGGTAGAAAGTCACAAAAGTGTCCGTATTAGGAAACACTATTAATTGCTGAAGCAGAACTCTAAAAGTTGATCAATCAAAGAAACTACTGTTGAATACTGAAATTACAAATGAATGGAAAAAAGAATTTTTTTTCACATTGCTTCTTGTAACAAAGAATACTGCCTTGCTAAATCTGAATTACTGTTAAATTAAAAACAACCGTCTACAGACAAACCAGTGTACTTGTTGTCACTCCTGAATCTTCCAATGTAATATTATAGTTATATTTTTCACTATTCCTTTAAATCATGGATCAACTTGAAACTCAGAAGTCTTCCAGGAGACGGTTTAATGAACATCTTTATTCCATAAAATGAAACAAAACATAAAATGGATTCATAGAAGCAATTAAAGTTCGAAAACGTTCTAAATATATGAAAGTATGAAACTAATTAGAGCATCCGCTGTTACGGTACCATACCGACACTTCTCCAACTCAATTATTTTTTAAAAAAAAGTAACGAAAGCCCTTAAATATATGCCCAAAATAAAACGTTTTAAAATATGTTCAGGATTCTTACATGCCATCATTGCATTCATGCTTTAAAACGAAATTAGAAAATCAAAACTCCTGCTAGAGCCTTCAGAAACATGAGAGTCACTCAGAGGTAAGATTGAAGATAACTGCAAACATTTCGGGAAAACATTCGTAAAAAGCGATCACGACCGAGAACTTCCCGTCGCCAGCTAGGGTTTGAACTTCAAAATAGGATGTTCCCTATTGAAGTAAACTTTTTTATATTTTTATATTTTTATTTTTATTTCGATGATTTAAGATGACCGTACGGAGGAATTCCTTTGGTTTTATTTCTGTTATTGGTTGTTTATTATTAAACAAAATAGATTTTCACCCAATAACTTGGGAAGCTGGTATGATCGCCATTACGTTTCATATTGGCGAACTTTCCTTGAGGAGGTTTGAACAACACATGGAATTTAAATAAGTTATCGTTAATTTGTTGTTAAAAAAATGGTTGTTACAATTGAAGCCATGGTTATATTTTAGGCGATACACAAGGCTGGTAATGATACGAAGAAAAATGACAGAAGAATCTAATGAGGTTTTGTTGTGATTCAAAGCAACAACCGTTTGCTTAATAAAATAATGAGCTAACAACTTAAGTTGCTTATCACTAGCTTTTATTAACAAAGATCAAAATATTTACTACGATTTATGAAAGCATAGCTCAATTGGTAAACATGTGGGTTTGAATTATGGGTGTTGAAATCTAAAATAATTATAATATAGGTACACCCTAAGATATATAAGCTAAATAGAATTCTATAATTCAGAATTGCCTATCAAAATCGAATCCATAACTTGGAACTTTCAAGTCAAAAGTCTTAGCACCAAACTAACACCTCCTTGTTATGTTGTTTCAATGTTCTAACAAAGTTTGGTATTGACTCCATAGGCTCATGGTACATATTGTGATGGCTTTCATTCTAACAACTCTTATACATATACCTTAGGAATTCAACAAAACATAATAGTGTCTCAAGCATAATTCAAACTAAGCTTACTAGTATAATTTGCAATTTAAAGGAATTTTTAAAATATATTATTGATGTAAATGTGTTATTAAAAGTGTCTTCTTTTTTGGCTTTTTTGTTCTTTTTTTTTTTTTTTTGGAAGTCACAGAGAGTGTGGGTTGTTAGACTCCAAAACATTTTTTTACTAACAATATTTATCCCAAAGATATATAGTTAAATTAGAATAACAAGGTGTTAGCCTAGTGGTAAGACTTGATTTAAAAGCTTCAAAACATGGGTTTGATTCTAGTGGGCAATGCTAAGTTATTGTTAGATTTTTCTTTTGGTTAATCTTTTCATTGCATTTGTAATAGAACATTGGTAACTCAATATCTTTTACAAGGAGATTCACTTTTTGTAACTGATAGTAATATTGATATTATGGAGATATAAGATCGTAACTTTCTTTGTAATGATGATTGCTCTTTGTAATTCTTGGCAATTACAAGTATTGTAAATCATATTGATTTGGGTGGTTACGAATCCTTGTATGATGAACAAAGTTACATTGTATTGATTCTATAACTTGATACTCGTTCCTTATTCTAATAATTCATAACATCATCTTTAAGCTTGTTATATCTTCAAGTTCTACCTTGCTAATAACTTCATGAGTTGTTCCTGATAGTGCATCTTCTTTTGATTCATATTTGCTTCTCCATCATAAGATATAATATGTTTACAATTGTAGTTAGTAACTTAATATATTATGAAATCTTGTACAAAATCTTGTACTTGGATGATGAAGTATCGATTGGTTACATTGATGCAACCATGTCAAGGCAATGCCTTAATGCATGCGGTCGTATTTATTTGATAAAGTCAAAATTTGTCCACCAACGATATACAATATCATATATTTGATATTGTAGCACAAGCTACGCCATCATAGATTTGATATTGCAAGATGTGTGCAACCTATAAATACATCACTTGGATGCACAAATATAAAGAACTTTCATTCTATCCTTAGGTAGACTCTTGTAGTTTGTTTTTGGAGGTTTAGCAATAGAGTGAATGCCTATAGTGTTGTGTTGAGCAGTTGTATGAAATTTTTATTTGAGTGAAATGTACTTGGGCATAGTTCATGTTTGAAAATAAAGATCAAGATTGTTTTTCATCATTGCAGCATCCACTTAGTTTTACTATTTTACTTAGCATAGCTTTTACTATTTTATTAATTTAATCATTTACATTTCCAAGTATTTTACTTTCTTGTTTATTAGTGAAGTGAAATGAGTACGACTAGTTTCGAGTGTTTAAGTGTAATCGTTTGGTAATCCCAATAGAGTTATTGCCTGGTTCACCCAATAGCATAACACTTGGTAACCCAGTAATGGTTACATGAGCCCAAGACATATACATTAAGCCAAGACTAGATGTTCACCGCTCTAGGTTAAAGTAGATTTACATTACCATCATTACTTAGACTTAAGACTAAATTTCATTCCCAATTATGTTTATTGCTAGAAATAGTCAGGGCCTAAAAACATCAATTATCATATGCCTCACCTTGGACTAAACCATACATGACAAAGCTGCCACTAGTCCAAGTGGGAAGATAGCATCCCATGATCAATGCTTAACAATCTAGATGCCACAATTAGTCCCATCCATGGAATTTGACCGAATCATGTGTGAACGCTTGTGATTTGTATGGTTGGGCATAGGGGTACCTGTCGCTCATCATTGGACTTGGTTCACTATACTTTGTTAAGTTCCTCTTGAACTTATCTTCATAAAATTCTCTCATACTTCATTAAGTCATCACTAACTTAGCTTCACTGGATTTTATAAAGTACTTCTTCATAGCTACATCTTTACAATGCCTACCTTCGTCTATTACTTATGACAAGTCTTTTGAGAATTTTCTTAGTTGGTCAATTGATATAACCTTTTTGCAAACAAACTACAATATTGTAACTCTACATACATCATTGTTAATGTGATGTAGTAGGCCATGCTCATGTTTATAAATACCAATCCACATTTGTGTAAAAAGAAAAGAACTTTCACCAACGCTATGCTAAATTCTTACAGTTTGTTTTCATAACTTAAGCTTAGCATTAGAAGTGAATGTACATGAATGGTGACTAATAATTATATAAAGTCTTTGTTTGAGTATATTGTTCTTGGGCACAATTCATGACCTGAAATAAAGATTGAGATTGTTTCTCACTATTGTAGCATTTCACTGAGCTCATTTTTACTTAGCTTAATTTTACTTTTTAGCATGTTTACTTTTCTTAAGTCATTTACTTTTTCCAAGTACTTCACGTTTCTCATGTCTATTAGTAAGGTGGAATAAGTACAATTGGTTTCAAGCATAAAGTGTAATCGTTTGACAACCCAGTAGTAACTTTGCTTGATTCACTCAATAGTAAAGTTACTTAGTAATCCTAGTTAATGGTTACATTAGCCCAAGACATGTACGGCAAGCCAAGAATGGATACTTATCACCATAGGTTAGAATAGATTTACATTTTCTTTGTACTTAGACTTAGAATTTACAATTACTTTTTACTATGATTACACTTAGATATGTTAAAAGCTAAACAACATCATCATATCATGTACCTCACTAAGAGTTAAACCATACAAAATGCACCTCACTAACTCAAAGTGGGAAGACAACAATCATGAACTGAGCATCAACTACTAGCATACTTACATTGGCCATCCATGAATTATGATCAAGTCACACGTGTATAGTCGTGACTTGTATCGTTGAGTGTTGGAATACCCAACTACTCATCATTGATGCTATTACCAAGGTAGTGTCATTGTTTACTAAGTAGTTGATTTTATAAAGTTCATTGTACCAAGCATCACAAAGTATACATTTCACACTTCAAATAATTTCTAAAAGTACATATACTTAAGCATCAAATACTTAACATGGCTTCTACAACTAAGGAAGAATTTTCACCTACTACTAAATTCCATAAANATACTTAACATGGCTTCTACAACTAAGGAAGAATTTTCACCTACTACTAAATTCCATAAAATTCATGATAAGGATTATAATGAAGAAGATTAGAGTGCACTAATGCAAACTAGAATTTCCTATACTCACACTAATCCTTACTATCCTGATTTCACATTTATCTTTTGCCAAGATGAATCACTTAGATGGAGAGACTTACAAGACAATATTGTCTTGCCTCTAGAATGTTCGACACTATCAATGCTTCAAGAAATATTCATGAGGTCAAACCTTGGTTATGTGTAAGAATGTTATTACATCACCAAACACATGGCCAAGCCATACCAACAAAAGCTTAGGCAAGAAGGGATGTAGTAATGGAGACAAAGCATGAGCATGATAAGGAAAAAAAAAGCACTTCAAACCATTGTCTTAGAAGAAAGAGAAGATGACATATTCTAAACTGAGAAGCTGTATCAAACTCACAAGTCCCATTCCCAAACACCAATTGTTCACATTAAATATCTCATCAAGATCAAGTTGCATTTAGTACATGCAAAAACTCCTAGAAGAGATAAGGAAGCCTCAACCTAGGATAAATTCAAAGCCTAAGACCTCCATTGAATCCAAGGATGACAAATCAAGGAGTCATAGAAGGAGAACCAGCCAACACCATTCTCCAACTTCTTCATATTCTTCCTTGCACTCATCTACAAATTCTAACAAGAGAGAATGAAGATTGAAGGATCATGATGAGGAAAGATGAAAAGACCATGAGAGATATGCATACAAAAGAAGGCATCTTGATGAAGAGAAAAATAACCATAATAAACGAAGGGAAAGAATCATGTGTGAAGAAAGAGATTATTATGAGCATCAGAGGGCTCATTATTTCAATAGAGATCACAAACCCAAAGACTACAAAGAATTCCTACTAGCCACTCAAAACATGATTAACATTAGGGAAGCTATGTACATTCCTAACAAGCATGTAAGGGATAGTTACATCAAGCAACTAGATATGAATAACATTTTTGAATTTAAAGGTAGATACAATGTTGGTCCAGAACACCATCTTTAAGCCTTCCATGATGCCTATGCCCTGTAAAATATTAAAAACAATTGGAAGAAATTAAAGTTGTTTTCTAGAACACTCATAAAGAAAGCAAAGAGCTGGTATAGATTCTTAGAACTAAAATCAATTTGAAGATGGAGTACCATGTTAGAGCTCTTTAATGATAAGCATCAAACCTATTCTAGAGTGTCTAATTGGATAAAAAAAAATTTAGGGATGGAAGTAAGGGATACATGAATCCCTTGATGCAACAATGAATAGGTACTATTCATTATTGTATATATGTCTAGGCTATGGAGTTTCTCAAAGGAAACAACCCAGACATATCATTGATGGGCTAAGAAACAAGACTCGAAAAACTCTAGGGATATATGCCCAAGGTAGATTATTCAAGATGATAGCTCATCATATTCAAAGACTCATTGACCAAGTGGCATAAGAAGAAGGGAAGTTAAGGAAAAGAGAATCAATAAAAGAATACAATAGATATCTAGCAATAAGAAAAAGGGATGTAAGAATGTGTGAGTCACAAGAAGAAGAAACTTTGGAAGATACAATCCAATGCAAGACTCTACCAATCCAAAAATTGATTAATGATATTGCAATCAAGGTAGAGAAAATGTGGGATTCTATGGATGAAAAATTTACTATAGCATTGAAGATTGTAGAGGAAAAAACTAAACAAGCCTTAAATCAAAGCAAAGAAAAGAAGAAAATAAGAGATAGTGGACAAAAGAACTATAGGAACAAAGGAAAAGTTGTTGTACTAGAGGAAATAATGAACTCCAATTTAGAGGATAATGAAGGATGCAAAGTATGATAGTATGAACATCCTAAGGGATGTTATCCTATAATGGTCCACTTACAAGAGTTTGAGACATATGTACTTAATTCGAAGTTTGTCAAGAAATAAATGCTTAGACATTTACCTTATCCACAAGGTAATTTCCAATAGTCCTATTAGCAAAAATACTATCCAAGTGGGACTTATCCTCAATTGCAGGAGCAATATCAGTAATAGTGGTAACAACCAAATGCATGGAAAATGCCACCACCAAGATAATAGTATCCATATAGGCAACCTAATCCTTATAGATACTATGTTCAATGTCTAATCTCTTTTGGGAACACTTCCATTCACACTTCCTTTTTATACTATCCATCGAAGTATTATAGGCCCACTACTTCATGCATGGGTCCAAATTCTTACACTTCCTAATCAATACCTGGTCCTTCACTTCAAGCTCCCAACACTTTACCCCTAGTACCACTAGTAATCATGCAAGTTGAGCTACTAATGTAACCACAATAAAAGAGTACTACTCGGGTAGTAACTACATAAGAGGATATGATAATAAGTGAACCAAGAACTAGGAAATGCTCCTTTCTTAGAACAATCCTAGCAAAGGTTTGAAGGATGGGAACTTCACCTAACTCTACTCCATTCATACGTAATCCTTTAGGAAACACTATGCTTCTAATATCTACAGACAATAATGCGACTACTATCATGCTCACGTAAACAATAACATATTGGATTAAAGTAGGAGCGCTTCCTAAGAAAAGAACAAATCCTAGAAGCCCCTTAGTCTATCTACAAATAGCAGGACATAAACCATGCAAGGCTCTCTTAGATTCTAGGTCAGGAGTAAAATTTATTTCACAAGATATGTACAAGGTCTAGAATCTTTCCTTGTTGAAGAAAAGTAACATTCAATTAGAGATTGTAAACCAATCAATTATTGTTTCACTTAGATAAATGGAGGATGTAATCAATACCATAAGTGGCTAGTATTATCCTACTAATTTCCTAGTCATCCATGTGGGAAAGAACAAAGAGGAATTTCCCATAATCATGGAAAAAGCATGGCTTAGCACCATGGATACTAAGCTTGGAATCAGAGACTTATCCTTGGAAATATCCAAGGAAAATGAAGCCAGAATTATCTAGAGATGTAGAGTTCCATATATTGCATACAATAATAATGGGTGTAATACTGTGCAAAAAATTTGGATCACAAAACATGTCATTACAACATGCAATAGATGTATAGAATATATGTATGCACAACATTGCCTGTATGCAGTAGCTACTAGACAAGAAGGCATCTAATGGTTGAACACTAAAAAAGAAAGTAGAATCTAATATATGCATGTGACCTTTGAACAAAATTAGAAGATCCTATGTTGAGAAAATTGATAAGCTAGAATAGTTAAGAAGACAACGTTCTCACATAAAGTCATCACAAGAGGAGGATATTCAATGGGAATAGTTAGAGATATCAAAAAAAATATGAACCAAAACCTCTAGAATTAAAAGCCCTATTAGATGCACTATAATATGCTTTCTTAAAAAATAAAATACTGGTAGTCATAAATGCCAATCTTGATAAAGAACAAAAGAGAAAACTATTGAAAGTGGTGAATAAATGGCCAACTGCATTCGCATGGTCTTATGATGAAATCACTGGTATTGATCCACATATATGTCAACACCAAATCTACATAGATCTAACCATTAAACCATGCCACCAACCTCAAAGAAGATTGAATCCTAAACTTAAAGAAGTTATCAAATAAGAATTGGAAAAACTATTAAAATTAGGCCTCATCTATTCCATAGTAAATAGTGAATGGGTTAGCTCATTATTCATTATCCCAAAGAAGGGTGACAAGTGGAGGGTTTGCATTGACTTCTAATTGTTAAACATGATGACTTTTAAGGATCATTTTCCCATATCATTTGTTGACCAAGTCTTGGACACCATTGCAAGACACCAGTACTATAGTTTCTTGTATAGATATAGTGGGTACAATCAAATTCTCATTGCATCAAAAGATTAGGAGAGACCACATTCACTAGTCCATGAGGGATTTTTGCATATAAGTAAATGTTCTTTATCTTATTTAATGCTTCTTTTGCCTTCCAGAGACTTATACTAAGTATCTCCTAGAAGCAGATTGGTAATGATGTTGAAGTATTTATAGATGATTTTTTCACATACAGGCTAGATTTTAAACAAGCCTTGGATTTTTTAGAACAAGTCTTTAAAAATGTGTTGAAACTAATCTAAAGCTCAATTGATAGAAGAGCCACCTAATGGTTAAAGGTGACATAGTTTTGGGATACAAAGTATTTCATAAAGGAATAGAGGTAGATCTACAAAAAAATTATAGTCATTCAAAATATCACTTAAAGGCCACAAACTATCAAAGATGTCAAATCATTTCTCGAGCACATTAGATATTACAAAATATTTATTGAAAAATTTTCAAAGATAGCAAAACCACTAATGGAACTAACAAAAAAAAAAGATGCACAATTTCAGTGGATAGAGTAATGCGAGAAAGTTTTGAAGATCTTAAAATAGAAATTGATTGAGAAATCGTTCCTTTGAGCTCTAGATTAATCCAAGCCTTTCTACATTATGATAGATGCTTCAAACTACACACTGGGAGTAGTAATAACTCAACTTGATGATTAGAAGAGATACACTACACTAGTTGAAGCATCACTGGGGCACACCTTAATTACACTACTCTAGAGAAATAGCTAATGGTTGTGGTGTATGCAGTTGAGAAATTTGGACACTATGTGCTTTATTATCCTATATATGTTTGCACTAATCATAGTGCTATTTGGTTCGTAATGAATAAACCAATGTCAATCCAAGAGTGATAAGATGACTCATTATTTTACAAAAGTTTAACACCATAATGATTGATAAGAAAGGAACTGAAAAATGTTGTAGGAGATCATTTATAAAGACTAAGATGGGAACTCCAAGAAAATGATGAACCAATATTAGACCAATTTCTTGATGAAAATTTATTAACAAAAATAATAATAGTTGTAGAATCAACAGAGAAGTCATGGATTACTGATTACATGAAATATCTCACCAAACAACAACTTCCTACTGAATGGGATAAGAGGCATAAAAATAGTTCCTCCATAGAGTAAAAAGATATTTAGAAATTAATGGAAACCTTTACAATGTGATAATGGGTTAATAAAATGATATGTTCTAGAAGAAAGTTAATAGAAAATTCTATAAGATGCACATGAAGGATTATGTGGTGATCACTATGTGGAATGAAGGATAACACTAAAACTAATGATGGAAGGCTATTCTTGGCCCACCATATTTTGGGACACATATCAATTTGCACAATCTTGTGAAATATGCCAAAGAGATGAAGGACTGACAGCTAGAAATAAAGGATCACAATAGTGAATACAATCATTGAAATGCTTTAACATTTGGAGAATTAACTTTATGGAACCCATCGCACCAATGTTAAATGGAAATGCCTATATTATGGTAACCATTGATTATTGCACAAAGTGGGTAGAACCAGTTGTAATTAAAGATTGCACAACCACAATAGCTATCAAATTCTTTTAGCAACATGTGGGAAATAGATTCAGAGGACCATGCATGCTAATATTAGATAACAAAACTCCCTTTACATGAGCTACATTTAAAAAACTAATGTAATGGCTTAGGGTTAATCATAAATTAACTACACCTTATTACCCCTAAGCAAATGATCAAGCTGAAGTAACTAATAGAGAAATCAAAAGGATATTAACTAAAACCTTTAGTTGATATAGAAAGGACTAGAGCACTAAACTTAATGATGCTCTATGGACATATAGATCAACTTGGAAACTTCCTATAGGTATTCACCATATGAATAGTCTATGATAAACTACCTACTTTGCCAATCCAAGCAGAACTAGATATCCTTTTTACTACAAGTACCCTTGACCTAGATGTAAGCTTAGCTTAAAAAGAACGCCTAATAAATCTAAATCTCTTAGACAAAGACTAGCTAATAGATCAAATGAGTAATGAAGTCTGTAAAAAGTATTCCAATTGTAGTCATGACATCAAAATAAGACTTGGAGATAAAGTCCTTTCCTATAATCCCAATCATGTTCCCCAAAAGGTGAAGTTTCAAACTCTATGGGATGGACCTTATATCATCCATGCTACATACCAATCTGGCACCATACAAATTTATTATCTAACAAATCCACAAAAACATATTCTCATTAATATTCAATAGGAAAAACCATACTGTAACTTTTCATATTCTTTCAAGAACTCTACCTTGTCTACAAAACTATTCACTATCCATTTCATCTTCCAAATCTCCACTCTTAAAGATAGTCATAGGAATGTAGAGTTGGATACTTATGCACTAATTGTTCTTGATTCTTGTTCTATTTTTCTCTTTCTTACTAATTTTTCACATTATTTAATATATTTTTCATTATTTTATATCCTTTTTCCATTTTTAATCATTTTCATTCTTCAATATTTTATACATTTTTCTATTCTTACTATTTTTCTATAATCTTTAATATACTTCATGTACATATTGTTGTTGATTTTTCTAATAAAGTGTGTAGGAATAAAACAAGATGTAGTCCAAACAATGAGAATTTTACCTTATGTTATCAAGTCATTAAAAGACTATTTATATATTTAGTGAGACCACATCATCCATCCACTCATTTCCAAAAATAAGAGGTTCTTTCCATGGCCATAATGACATTCTTGTCACAATAAAACTAAACTAAACTTGTGATCATTATACTTGGATAGAAAAGTAAAGAACTAAGTGGAAATGAAAAGGTTGTGACATCAAGGATATTTATGGATTCTCTAAGACGACTACTATGAGTCTTATCCTACTATCAAGTTGTATTATTCACTTGAGTTCTAATGAAAAATGGAAGTATGTCTAAAATCAGTGTTGCCTTACCATTTCACTAGAAAGACATGTTACCCATGCCTAAAGGTAGTTGTTTGGTAAGGTTGACACATTAATAACTTAATAAATGCATAGGATAAAAATTTCTAGGGGTTCCACTAGAAAGACATGTTACCCATGCTTGAAGGTAGGTGACTTCTTAGAAATTTTAAGGTTTCTTGAACTCACATTGGTTATAGGGCTAGAAAGATATGTTACCCATGCCTAAAGGCACTCCTCTATCCAATGGCCAATTCTCCTTCAAAAAAATAAAAATGTGCTATTAATAAATTGCTTCCTTGAACTACACTGCCAAGAGGTAATACTTCTTGCAATTGTGATAGTCTTATGATTGTTAGTTTTGGGATGATGCAATGTGGTGTCACTGGTAAGTGGTATGGACTTGGTTTAAATCTTGGACAGAAGGGCTAATGATTATTTTATCCATNGGTTTAAATCTTGGACAGAAGGGCTAATGATTATTTTATCCATACACCACACACAAAATTCATTATGCCTATGGTAAGATACCTCATGTTCCATTTTTTTGAAATCCCTTCTACTCCGATTCCATCTCACTGCTACATATAATTATAATTTAATGATATTATATAATATAGTGTTATTTTCTTATTAAAGTAATAATAATGTGTGTGTCTTGGAAGATAGGTATGTTTTACATTCAACTCCTTAAGTACCCACAAACACTTGTAGGTGTGGTTATACAAAGGCACTAAGGGCGCTCCACTTGCATAAATCTTATGCTTTATGCCTAATAACCAATTTTACATCATCATGTGCCTCCAGAATACTTATGCGATTATTGTTACTTTCCTACATAGTCATCTTTGATCATACATTTGGCAATTTTTACCAACCATCTTCTATAGACTTCATCAACTTACTTTGTCTAAATTTCTTAATTCAAATATTTTTAATAACAAATTCTTATTCTGAGCATCACTCATCATCATGAATCCTTTGGACCATCTCTATACCTTCCAAAATATTCATTTTACTTAATTTTCCACCAAAAATAGCTCAAAATATTAAAAATTTCAATGATGACTTTGTAACTATGATGTATGGGCCTCTACAACATCGTAGTTATGATGTTACATCTATGATGTCATCATTATAAAAATAATATATATGTGTGGGAGTTAGAAAATTTTTCATTCTTCTCATTTTGAATCATAGGGAGTTCATGTTGTTTTTCTAACCCTTTGACACCCAAACTTCCAAGCTTCATAACTTCCTCACCATAGCTCTGATTTGCATGATTCTTAAACCTTTTTGATCACAGAGTAACCGACTCAATCATGGGGAAGAGCGTTACATGTAATTTGTGCAATTAGCATTAAAATTTTCTAATTCCTAGAAGAATATATTAAGGGTAAGAATAATAATAATTGATCACATTTTAACTAATAACTAAATAAAAGCTAATAAACTTAACAATTCTTCTCAAACAACCATTCAACCATATTTCAATAAAATATTAACAATTATGAGAGATCATAAAGAATAAAAATATTAAGAATACAATAATCAAGGGTTTTCTCTTAACTTTACAATCTTAATAAAAGTAATAACAAGTATATATTTTGATCAAATATAAGAACATGAGAAAGGATTATGAACCATTAGAAACTTATTTGAAATCCTTGGATAATCATAGAAGAATTCTTTATGATGGTAGATGGCTCCTAAGAGACCTATAGTTGAAGGACCCTCACAATAGTGGGGTAAGAGACCTAGAGGAAGAGGATAATCTAGAAAGCAAACCCCATAGGCTGAGCAAGAGGCCCAATCTTATAATATTTATCAGCCTACACCTAAATAGAGTAATCCACGTAAGCTAAAGCTAAGGCTCCACCTACTCAAGAGCAAGGATAGTGCCTCACACTATTAGATCAAATGCCTCCAAGTCATCTAAGAGAAATCCATCATGTCTATGATCATAGTGGAACTTAACTTTGAACCATTCATGGAGTGTGCCCCTACTGATGTCCAAGAGCAACTCCAAGCCTCTCCTCTTTAGCCCACACTTTCATGTAATGGTGAATAGTATTTGAAAGAAGTATATCAATTTTGGAAAAATAAGTAGGATGATGACATTATTAAGATTGAAGGAATCATAGTGCCATATTTAGTAGAGGAAATAAACAAGACATTGAATCTCTCTAATGTTGAAGCCAACATTACATAGATATCTACAATGTCCAACAAAGATGCAAAGAATTTATGGCTATAGAGAACCTATGGAACAAATAAGAAAGAATATATTGGATTGACTATAAAGAAACTTTATTTCAAAATTAGGACCTATCATATCTTCCCAACCAAAAGATTGAATAGAATTTCCACTTATGTCACTAGAGGAAGTGCTATCTTAATGAAGAAATTCCAAGCTAACATGGCTCATTTTGTTGTTTTTGGAAATCTAGAGGAGGTTTGAGGAAAAGAAGGTAAGGAAACTCATCTTACCATTCCCTTACCTTATCAAAAGGTTATGTAAATAAGCATGAACTTTGGGCTATAAAAATAATTTTCTTAGTAAAGCCTAGAATGCTTCCTATGCTAAAATTTCAAAACCAATGCCACCCAAAATAGATCAAGTAGAAAAACTAGTGGGCACTAAGGGAGCAAGAAGATCTACACTAGCAAGAAATATTAGCTTTAGGAAAAGAGCAAGTAGGACCCAGTGGATCAACACTAGTTGCTAACAGATTAGGATCTAACACTCCATAAGCAAAGCAAGGTTACCAATCCTCCATGAGCCATTTACAACAAATTGATGAAACTATAAGCTAGGGAAATAGAGAGGCCTCAAGTATGAACAAAGTGCAAGACAATCTATGAAGATGTGTAGTATAAACAAGACCAAGTCTCATTGTAGCAAAGAGAAGAAGAAGAATGGGCACAACAAATATCTAGGAACATTGCATCCTTCCAAGTTATGCTAGAAATAGGAGAAGAATCCGTAGTAGTGATAATGCAATACTAGGATGTAGCAAGAGTAGTAGAGGTGATCATAAATCACATTAAAGAATATTTTAATGTTGCAGTTATGCCACTAGTAGATATAACTGGAGTCAAAGATGTTGAAACGATAGTCAAAACATCCATGTCCCTACAAGATCATGAAGACATCTTAGATCGACTGTTGTAGACTAGGCAAGTAATGAAAAATATTTTTGATATCCCTAGTGATATAATAGTAGTACAGTCTAAACTTATTTCAACTAAGGGTAAGCTTATGATGGTAGAAAATAGGGTAGAACATGCAGAGGATGAAGTGTAGAGATTACAAGTAAAATTAGCTACATTGAAAATAGAGAAATAAGACCTTGCATGAAATGTTGAGCTGACCAGCTAGAATAATTTTGAACTGAACAAATAAACTAACTAATAGTCAAAAACATTTAAATGGAGATGGAAAAGAAGAAGGAAACATAGAATGTCTTAGGAGTAGAAGCATAGATCTACGCTCATGCCAAAGCCTTGACTACCTTGGAGGAATAAAGTAAAAGAATTGTTGTTCAAAACACAAAGGTTGACTAATATTGAAAAGAAAAAGAATATCCTAGAAGAAGGCATTCATCAACTAAGGGAGTAGTTTACCAGAGTCAACCTTGACATGATAAAATTGACTAGAGAAAACATGACCTTGTTAATGAAAGAAGTCTTCATAATACGAAAAAATTTAGCCATTAAAATAAACACATGGTAGAATGAGGCCAAGAAACATGAATGGTTGAAAGAGCATTTCAGAGATGAAGAGGACATGTACAAACAAACCAATGAGAAGGAAATCCAAATGGCCAAGGCCAAGATTGGCTTAATTATAATGTAGACACCTAACAGGTAGCTAATCTTGGATAGTCTTACCCATGTACATCAAGCTAAAATTAAGAATAAAGACCTACAAATAGAAGACCTAATAGAGTACATGGGAGTAGTAAACCTCTACTATGCTAAGCTAGCCATTTTGATAGCAGGTAGATCCAAAATAGAATTGAAGTATCATGTGGCTATAGTGTATGTCCTATATGAGAAAGATTTTGTGGATAGAAAAGATACACAAGATAAATTGCATATTGCAAAATTTGAGCTTCAAGTGGCCAAAGTTAGCTACTAAGATTAAAAGGATGTAGCAAAAAATCTAGCTAGAAAAATGACAGATTACCAAGAATTGAGAAAGATGGCTAGAGCATTTGAAGATGAAAAAAGGAAGTTCACAGCTTGGTATGTAAAGGTTAATAAAATATTTTCACAGTTTTCATGTCCATGGAAAGTACCAATTCTAACAAACCACTTCTCCTTGAGTTTTTGTGTTAATGATTGTAATCATCTTTCTATGTCTTTGTGTGCATGTTTTGTTGACAACTTGTGTGTGTGCTTTGTTTGGATTGTGGTGAAAATGGCTAATTGAAATAGTAATAAATTTGTTGACTAGATTTTTATGTGTATTATGATTAAATGTTTAATTACTTTATGCATAAGAAATATAATTTAAAATACATGCTGGGAATGTTTTAAAATAATAATAATAAATAATATATGGGAAAACAAAATATTTTCTATTCTATTTCAACAGAGATGCTAGGAAACAAAAGAAAAATAGAGGAGAATGCTCTAAGATGTGCCTCAAGAGCTAAAATAGGTATGTTGAGATGCAAAAGAATGCTCATATTGAGGAACTTAACCTATGAATCAAGTTGGAGGAACCTGATGCATGAATTAGGGATATTGTGTGCAAATACTATAGCTTTATATTTTATATTATAGTTTATTTTATCTAAATGTAATGCATTGCTATTTTTAGTTTAAAATAGTAGAGTATAAGTACCCTCTCCATTGCTGTAGAAAGGTCACATGATGACCTTTCAAGGCTCATAAGATGATGGGAAAATTCACATTGCCGATGGCCTAAAAAAGAAGGTGCCTTATTTGATTATGTATCTTGAACTACCCTTATCATCAATTTATTTTGAAAACTCTTTCCTTGCATCTTATGATAATTCTGAATGATAAAGATATAGATATTATGCTGGAATATTTTGTTATCAAGAGGAATTGAACCTGAGATCTAGCAAAATCTGAATTCTGAAATATCAAAAATTGTTGATTTAGGAATTGAACCTATAACTTGTGAATATACATATTTTATTGATTTTTTTATAGTGATCATAAAGAGAATTGAACTCATGACTCATTGTTAAAAAAAGGAGAGAGAACTTTAAAAAGAATGAAAAGAATACAAACAATTCCCAAGAAGTTAGTTATAAGAAACCATCCATTATCCCTTATTCCACCTACAAATAGGGAGAGGAGGAGAGGAAAAAAAACACACAAGGAAAAAGTAGCTAAGGAGAAAAAGAAAGAAAGAAAATAAGAGATATAGTAGCAGGAAGTGTGGTTGGGAAGGAAGAGAAGACTGTGGCTACTATAAGAGATATCAAGGAGAAAGAAAACAAGTGCTGCATAGTAATCTAATATTCTAGTAATTCCTCCTAGTAAGAAAAATATCTAAGCAAGGAGGTAAAAAGATCCATCTCTGTTATGTTTGATAATGGCTAGAAAGGGTTGATTTTCTCAAACTTTTCTCTTCTTGCTTGCCTAACCACCCTTACAATGCTTATATGAAATTATCAAGATTGTTGTTGTAAGCTTAGATTGTTGAAACCTTTATTACATTTTTTGGATCTCTCCACTCATCCTTTGCGCTCTCACACTTAAATGACTTGGATGAGAGTTGTTTCTATGATGATTTAGAAACACCCATAATGATTTGGGGCATTGTTGGCAAAAGATTGCCAATAGGGATCAAGGGTCCTTGATATAAGGACTAGTACCGCTAGCAAAAAGTGAGAGTATCCTTGGGCTCATGGATAGTCGTGAATGTTTTAAAATTGTTGAATTATTGGATTTTGGTTGATGAACCCTCCCCCTTTGAATGCATAAATCTTGGATCTAAATCTTGAATTATAATTTTTTTTCCTATACCTTCTCAAGTTTGATTTTGATATCTTTCTATAAGTTGATGGAATAGGGGAAAACCTAGGATGTTAATTTATGGTTGTGATCTATCTATTCTCTGCTATTGAATATATGAATTTCCTAATTAAATGATTAATAAAAAAATGGTTACAAGAGTTAAATTCAGATGATCTTGTTTTGTGTGTTGCAGAAAATTATCAAATATTATTATGTGATTGAGTAAATATGAGATTATTAATTTTTCTGCTTTTGTAATCATTTCTTTGGTTTACAAATGTGTAAATGATCCTAATTAGATATTTCTTTTTAGGTTTAATAAAAAAAGTTTGATTTTTTTTAATTTGATGAATCTTGCACAGATATTTTACTATGGCTATTTCTTTTTAAAATTATCTCTTAATTGTTAAAATTAATACTGATTGACCTATTTTAGAGCTAAATCTAGGTGTTGTTGATTTCATTTTGATTTTATAGGTTAATGTTAGTTTGACTATTGTAGAAAGAAAGCCACATGGGCATTTTCTTCTTTCAAC
>MNCI01030754.1:5442-63356 GCA_015680685.1 Gnetum montanum | reverse complement strand
AGTACACAAACAGAGCAAAGTTTATGCCAAAAAAAGACCCCGGGCACTTCCCATGTAAGCCCCAGGCGGGAAGGCAGTTGTCTCAAAACCAAATACTCGTGCCCAAAATGGTCAAAAAGCATCTAGTCGCATGGCTTTGGCTCCCCGCCAACAGGTTCCTCTGAACACTAAACATGGGCCCTGTTCTCCCAAAGAATGCAACACATCCTCCTGTAGCCTTAGTCCCGTCAACAAGTTCTCTTGCACACTAACCAAGAGCTTTGTTCCGCCAAAAGACACACCTCGCATGTCTAAACTCCGAGTCTGCTAAATAATGGCTATTGACAAGGATCGGCATGCCTCACATCAGAGCATCCCCTTTCCCCCTGATTAATCTCCTAGATCGATCATCAATCCCCACAATCTCCCTGACCTCCCAGATACAAAATTCCCCTTTCCCAATCCTCTGTACTATTGAACATGGTGCGATGACGTCTCGTCAAGTGGCAGCCAACAATTTCTTCGTCAAGTTGCTTGTGGTGTTTTGCACTTCTTTGTCGACGCTTCTCGGGTCGATTCCTCCAAGGGTCAACAAAGAGGGGCCAATGAAACATCACAAAATTCGGAGCTTAGTACTCATCCGACGCCAAGTAGGTCCCTGAGACCCGTGGACGACCTCGGCTACATGAGTTGTCATACATGGCACTTTCGGAGCTCGAAATGCTTGGTTTTTACTAAGTATTTTGTGCCAGCGTACACGCCCAGCGTATATGTCCAGCGTATATGCCCCAGTTCACACCTGTAGCATATACGCCCAACACCTTCGCGTACACATCCAGTGTATACGCCCGACTCTCTGGCGTGTACGCCCGGGTACTGCAGGTGCACATGCTCGACGACAAGACTTCCAATGACAGCATGAAGATAACACCGAAGAGCAAGGATTGAAGCAAGTTGCAGCCTTCAACGTATACGCCCAGCATTCGTCAGCGTATACGCCCTGCATCTGTCAGCGTATACACCCAGCATTCGTCAACATATACACCCAGCGTATATGCCCCGCATACGCCCAGTAGACCACCCAAATTCATACGCCCGCCTCACACGACGTATACGCCTAGCGTATACGCTTGACATTTGTAATATTTTGTACATTGGTAAATTGTATGCACTCGGTCAATGCGCCACGTGTCGTCCAACCCGAGTCTAGCGTAACAACCTGTATTAAAACCCCCATTTCCCACTTTTACAAGGACGGTTGGCAAAATCCCGGGGCATACCAGAGAACATTTATGCTGCGCACAAGAGCTGGAACCCTCTTACGCCTTGTACACTGCACGCATAGTCTCTACGCTCCACCTGCCTTGCAAACCGGCCGAGTCATTCCTGCATACGTCGGGGCTTTTCGTCCGCCTTGTGTCCTCTCACGACTGCGTTAGACCGGTGCACTATACTTTGACTCTGTACTATTTACATTTGCTGCAATTTCTTTTACAGTTTTACGTCAATTTGGCCCATGCATCATTTACGTCTGTTTACGCTCACGCTTTGTTTGCATCCGTTTACGTTTTACGTTGTTTTTGCTTTGTTTACGCCTGTACACTGTTTACGCATAACCCAGCGTATTAGCACTTTGCGTACGCGTGGGGAAATCCTTGTCTGATCTGCGTGCGGACCACCCAAGGTACTCTGCCTTTGCTGCATTCCAGCTCGCCCTCAGGCGAAGGCAGGGTCTTCTGTACGCGTCCTGCGATCCCGTGGCCTCTGTTTTCCTTCCAGCCGGAGACTAACGATTTCAGGCGGTACACTTGCTTGCTTGCTTGCAAAAGGATGGAAAAGGTTATTAACACAAACCTAGTTAAAAATCTTGGTAGACCATGGATTTACTAGTTTAAGCTCCTAGTAGATCATTGGACCTAGTTTTAGGTCCTGGAAGATCATGCTATGCTAGTTTATAGTCCTAGCGAACTACTCGATGCTAGTTTAATGTCTTAGTGGACGTGTTGTGCCACTTTACAGTCATGGTGGACTACTAGTTTAAAGTCATGATAGATTGCCAGTTTATAGTCTTAGTAGACACGTTGTGCCAGTTTAATGTCATGAACCAAGGACAAGTTGTGCTAGTTTATAGTCATAGTAGACCTCTATGCTAGTTTAACATTGTAGTGGATGAATGCTTACCTTGATTCATTGACGTGTGGTATTGCATGCTAGATATAGTACAACTTCAAGTGTCAATGGTTCACTAGATTGGAAACTCGTTTTTTTCTTGATCAATAAGCTTGAATGCTCCATTGTTGTAGGCCTTAGTGACCAAGAAAGTTCCTTCTTAGTTGGCTGAGAATTTTTCTGCAAGTTTGCGAATGGCCTTGAGGACTACGTTCCCTTTCTTAATTTAGCGCTGATGTTGGTTGTGATGATGCTTTTGTTGTTGCTTTTCTTGATATCATTCAATGTGATCAAGTGTACGCATGTGCTCCTCCTCTATTGAGGTAAGGTCTACGGTTCTCAACTCGTTGTTTTGACCTTCGTTGATGAAGTCTAGGAGTATCACGTGGAGTGAAAGAACCTACAATTCAAGTGGTAAAATTACTTCAGATCCATAGATGAGGCTATAAGGCATCATACCTATTATTGTTTGATGCATTATGCAGTAGGCCCAAAGTGCGTAGACTTATTGCTCATGCCATCATTGTTTGTTGTTGCTTAGCATCTTCTTGAGGAGGTTGATGATAACCTTGTTGGTGGCCTCTGCTTGGCCATTTTCCTGAGTGTAGTATGGCAATGAAAAGAAGTGCTTGATGTCAAAGTGCTCACAAAAGGCTTTGGTTTCAATGTTGCTAAACTATGGTCCATTGTCCATCACTATGGTCATGGGCAAGTTGAAACAGGTCACTATGTTGTCCAACATGAACTTGCAAACCTGCTGCGATGTCATCTTCCTAAGAGGAATATCTTCAATCCACTTCATGACATATTCTATTGCAGTTATTATGAAGTTATGGCTTGTGGAGGACTTAGCTCTTATGGGTCCAATGATGTCCAGGCCCTAGCATTGGAATGACCATGTGATTTGCATTGTATGCAATTCAATTGGTGGCACATGCATTAAGTTGCTATGTCGCTGACAAATGTTGCACGTTTTGACTTCCTAGATGCAACTACTCTCCATGAAGGCCAATAGTAGCCTAGTTGTCTAATTTTTTCTACCATTGCCTTAGGTGCTATGTGACCTCTGCATAGTCCTTCATGGACTTGCTCAATGATTATTTTTTGCTTCATTTTTGCTTATGCAAGTTAGTAGTATGCCATTGTAGAATTTGTGACATAATGTGTTATCACCTATGATGATGTATTATCACAAATGTTTGTGTACTACGTCCTTTTGAGTAACAATTAAGTGTTGTAGGAGCTCACCTTGTAGAAGGTACGTCTTGATATCTTCATACTACTCTTTTACATGGGTGGTGCTAACTATGGCTATGGATGCATCTTTGATGGTTTGTGTGATAGTTGCAGTGCAATCTTCCACTGAGGTGGGTAATGCATTGAACATGCTAGGTGCTATGCTAAGGGCTAATGTTGCAAGTGCATCAACAATGGCATTTTCACATCGAGAAACATGTTGAGCATCATCAACTACAAAGTGTTGGAGTAGGTGTTTTGTGAGGTCGCAGTAAGGTTGTAAATGTTATGCTTTGTAGGCATAAATCCATACTACTTAATTGACCACTAGTTATGAACCATCTCGGATCACTATGCATTGGATTCCTAGCTCACATGCTACAAGGATGCCTCAAAGGAGACCTTCATACTCTACCACGTTGTTGGTGCAAGGAAATGCAAAACAATATGTGAAGGATTAGATCTTCCCAGAGGGAAATGTGATAATAGCAGAAGCATTATGCCCTCGAGAGGTTGAAGCTCCATCAAAATTTAGGAGTGCCTCATAGTTGTTAGGCACTTAGCTAATATTGTTAACATGCTCATCCAGGAACTCAGCATCTATGGTAGCTTGATCATCTAGTAGTGAAGTCGTGAGTTGTGCAGCTATTTCTTGACCTTTTGTTGAGGCTTGCATGACATAATGTAGGTAAAACTCTATTATTATTGCTTTCCACCATGCAATGTGACTACTTTTGTAGAAATTCATTGTTATAAC
Organism: Gnetum montanum; assembly: GCA_015680685.1. NCBI lineage: Eukaryota > Viridiplantae > Streptophyta > Gnetopsida > Gnetales > Gnetaceae > Gnetum > Gnetum montanum. The sequence goes on along the minus strand of MNCI01030754.1, from coordinate 59,215 downwards.
TTGGAGTACATTGTTCTTGTAAATGATGTTAACCTAGTTGCAGAAGAGGTAATGCCTTTACTTATTTAGTGAGAAGACTAGGGTAAGGCAATGCTTCTCCATGTCATTGTATATCATTTTGTGGGCTACAAATGCATGACTTAGGTAGTAGACCAGGACCTCTACATCGTCATCTCACTTTTGGCAAAGCAAAGAAGTGATGGAAATGTCAAAAGTAGCAAGGTAGATGTAAAAAGGCTTATCTCCTTGCAGAGGGTGAATCATAGGAAGTTGTGCTAGCTCTTGCTTAATGTTGTTGAATGCTTGTTGGCACTGAGCTATCTACTTGAAGTGGGCTCCTTTCTTGAGCAAATGTTGCATTGGTTATAGCTTGTCAGTTAACTAGGCAATAAACCAATGTATGAATTGTATTCTACCTTGCAAACCTCGTAGCTCCTTAAGGTTAGCCAATGGTGCCAAGTTGGTTATGGCCTTAACCTTGTTAGGATTTATGTGTATACTTTCTTTAGATACTACAAAGCCAAGTATCCTACCTATTCTAATGCCAAAAACACACTTCTTGGGGTTTAGCCTAAGCTCATGTTTTAGGAAAGATTTAAGCATTCAATGTAAGTCATTTGTGTTGTTGTGGGCCACTTTGGAGTTAATTACAATATCATCTACATAGTCATTAAGCAAACTAAGCATGTCATCATAAGACCCCACGAGGACCAAAGGTGAGAAGATCAGCTCCTACATAGCCATGTTATGTTCCTGCAAAAATAAACCAAAAAAATGTTAAGTGGCACTTGTTTGAAAAAGTTAATATTTATGAATGAAAAAATAGGCAATTGAATGAAATCACTATGGTAGGTAAGCATGTTTGTGTTAGTTTTAGGCCTTAGTAGGCCATATGACTACTAGTTTTAGGTCTTAGTGGACCAAGAATGTGCCAAACATGCCATTTTGGGGAGGGCTAGTCATGCTCGAAAGTGGAATTAACTTGTACATTTTCAAGGTAGAAAAAAACCATCTTTTTAGGCTTAATATAGCTAACTATGCTCTCACCCAACTACACTCTCCACTAGGCATTTGGTGACAAGCATAGTCTTGGGTTGGTGGATCATTAAATGACCCTAGGAGGGTATATAGGTGAAATTTTACCATGGTAACTTGTCATTTTTTCCATTTCATTATGACATTGGGAGAATAGTCTTGTTTTTGCTTCTATTTTTGCTGCCAGTGAAGAGCATAGTCCCAGGGAAGATGATGCACTAAAGCACACACATTCCTCAAGGGTTGGCGAATGTTGTTGAGAGGGAAAGAGCACTAAGCCACCCACTGCAAGTGCACATGGAGGAGAATAGGCTATCTACATCTATAAGGTAGATTGAATACACTCTCCCCTTGGCCTCCATTCTCTTGTTCGTTTTTATTTTTCTTTGAAGTTTGCTGGAAGCATTGCCTTACGTGCCCTACCATGGTAGTGGCTATTGTGGCTACGTGCTATTTGCAATGTAGCATAGTGGTAGGGAGGGTGTGGTGGCAAGGAAGGTTTTGCTTATCTTTTTGGGCTTTTGGATCCTTTGGGGCTGCATGGGGTTTGAGGCTTTGTAGGGTTTGGGGGCCATGTAGGGTTTTAGGACACATGGGATTTTGGGCTTTATGCATCCCACTCTATGACATGGTAGCAGGGGCCATGGTTGCTGCTGTGTGATGCGGTGTAGCTGTAGGGGGCCGTGGTTGCCATCATGTGTTCCTTTCTTTTTTTCTTTAAATTTGCATGGCTTAGGGCCCCATTTATTACATGTCATAGCAAAGTTGTAGGGGTCGTGATTTCCATTGCACTCTATGCAATGTGGCCACAATCAATGTTGGGGTTTTGGCAATGGTGAGGCTCTATGGTGGGCATAGTAGGGGCAAGGTAGGAGGAGATAGGATTCTGTTGCATTTTATCAAAATTTTTGTGTGTGTTTTATGTGCAGCTTAGGGCCCTATATATTATGCTCTGTGGCACAACCGTAGGGGCTATGATTACTGTTGCACCCCACGGCTACAATTAGCATCAATTTTTTTTGATTTGGATGATGAACAGTAGTAAGGATGTCATGTTGGTGAGAGGGTCAAGGTAAAAAAATTGTTTCTACACCCCTATAGACTATACTCTAAGGTTTTTTTTTGGCATGTATCGATGTTCTTTGTCCATGTTGGGGGTTGCCAGAATTACGCCTTAGGTAGTAACTATAAGAGAGGTAAGAGGAAGGGCAGTGGTGGGGCGTGGCAAGAGCAATGGGTGCAGTGCCACATGGAGACTGTGCTCTCCATGACCATGGGCCAAAACTATGCTCTCTACATGTTAAGAGTTGAGAGGGTAGTTACCACAAGTGTTAGTCAAAATTTCTATTTCTAGGACTATGCTCTTCATTGAGGTAGTCCAATGTTAGAAAAAATTTGTTAATCCGGGGTGATGTTAATTCTAAAATGTATGCTATACCCTAATGAGTGCTATGTGCATCAAATGAGTTAATTGAACTCCTATACCTGCAAGGCCCTAGGGTGTATTATCAAATTAGGCATTTTTCCTAATTTACCTTAATAATTTATAATGTGTATATCAAAATTTTGCATCTATGCATGTATACTAATGCTTTTCCTATTGCTTGATGATTGCAAGATGTTGCTGAAACCTGCTTGAATCATATTTGAGCTTGTGGGCATCCTATGTGGCATGAGAAAACCTATCCCTAACACCCCTGAGCCAAACATGTGAGTGGATCATCAAGTGTTTTGGTTCTAGCTAGGGGCCCAGGAACTCCTAGAGTACCTATTGCAGTAGTTTAGTATGATTATGTGGTCACACTTGGTGGTTGAGGCTATGAGTGTTATCATTGAGCCATTGCTACTTGAGGGTAATTAGAGCATCCTAAAGTTCATCTCAGATGAGTCTGCTGCTAACGTTGATGGGGTAGGATGCTTAGGTAGAGGTCCTAGGGGCATTCGATGGTTATCCAAAATATGGCATATGAGGGGGCTTACTTATTATAACAAGAGTTGTTGGTGAGATTACCTCTAAGGAGGTGTCTGCACCACCACCCATGTCTCACATATTTTTTATTCCACATACATACTTATGTTCTTACTCATGTGCTTGTTTGTGTGTGCCCTTTAGTTTGCCTCATTTATGTAATGCTAACGTTATTTTGCTTTGTGTTGTAACGATGGTTGCCTCAGTCGAGGTGATGGTGATCAAGATGGATTACATAGTGGCCACCGTTATTATGAAATATGGGAATGAGGAAGGTGCACAAAACTAGCTATGCCACAAAGTGCTAGATGCATTGACAACTCAATTCATGCATGTTGGGTTAATGGACCTATTCTTAGCCATTAGCTCGAGTATCTCAGTGGCTAAAATGTTTACCATCATCGATTCTTTTAGTAGCGATGTCAGGAAGTTTGTCACTTAGGTGTGCAGTGTGATGGTAGTGTTGGACCTTAGCAAGGCCTTCTTTGCTGATCTCTTTGGTATTCCTGCTAATGGCTTGATGATTATTGATAAGGGTAGCAGGGAGGTATACCACAAAGAGAAGATTGAGGATTGGTTGGGGGCCACTTGATCTCACAAAGGCATATCGATCAAAGATGTGTAGGTGCTTGAGGTGCGGGAGCTCTACCCTTTGTTCTACACTCATGCCTTTTCAAAGCTACTTTTCCAAGAAAAGATCCTATGGGTGGAATAGGCATAGGTAATGAAGGAGGTGCTATTAGAGGATATGAGGTTTAATTTGGCTATGTACATAGCCACTAGTCTACATACAGAGACTTTTTTTGCTTCAACTCAACCTCCAGGCGAGGTCCGATGTCCACTTTGCATTTTTTCATAGGATACATACGAAGGTTTACAAAGCTTATGATCATGCATGATGATGGATGATGGGTGGTGCAGGACCATGACTAGCTATCTTGCCCATGGATCAAACACATGTTTTCAACCACACATGCACAGAACCTCCTAGAGGAGATTGATGAGTCATTATTAGTAACAAGTAAGGTTCTTATGGGATACTTGCATTATTCGTGTGATAATGTGGATGTTGGCATTGGGGACATGAGCAAGGTGGACTACTACATAGTGAGATAGTGGGGCCATCCAAGGACAAGATCAAGAGGCCGCGTCCTCAAGAGGAAGCTACCCTTGAGATTAGAAAGCCAAGCAATAAAAAGATCCGCATCTAACTACAAGATTTGCATGAGGATGTTGTAGGTTAGTATGCATAGATGCTAGATGCTTTGGTTGTATTTATGCATGTATTTTTTATGTTTTTTAGGGTATAATGTTAGTTAGCTAATGATACTATGCCTTACGCATACATGTGTTAGTTGTAGAAAGAGAAGAGAGGGCTACAAAAGTAGCGGTTGAGGCAATAACAAAGGAAGCCCCCTCTCGGGCTGAGGAGGTGGTAGCTTATGGAGATGAGGTCCACGAGGTGATGGAAGCTCTCCAGCAACTAGAAGAAGAGGGGTTGCTCCACCCCGATAGGGATGATTTTGGCACTTTGTTTGATGATACGTAGCTAGGTAAGCCCATTGCACTCACACTTTAGGGCTTGCTAGGTAATCTACTTTTATTACTATATGTCTTCCCTTGTTTACTCTTGTATCTTTAGTTGTGTCAATTCATGTGCTAATTGCATTATTGTATTGTAGCGTTAGATGTTCCCACTAGCAATCATACATCTACCTATCGCATGGAGCCATGGGTAGAGATGTTGGATAAGCTTACCTTTATGGAAGATGTTGTTGAAGACATGGTGGACTACTTGCAACAAGTGGACCCAAAGCTAGGTATGCATGTAGTGCTATTCTTCTTTATGCTATCCTACTTATAGTTTAAATGTTTAGTTTTTTGCTGAGATTGATCAATTTTTATATGCCTATAGGTCCTAAGCTACAATGGGATCCAAGCAAGGTGGCAAAGATGGATGTTCTGCCAAACCTTCCTCCTGAAGTTGATCAGGTGCCTCGTCACATGTACGAGACATCTAACAAGTGTGCGCTTTCTTATGTGAAATCATTATGGGTTTGTAGGTGCTCTAATAAGAACCTATGGAAATGTGTGCATAAACTATAGGAGAGAATAACTAGCCATAATGAAAAGATCAAGGATCTTCAATCTAGATATGATTTCATAGTGGCTAGATCATGGGGAGATGGCACTTGGCATACCTTTGAGATTGAACATGTAAGGTATTGGATAGCTCTTAGAGATAAGAATGAGGCCACGTGAGAGCTAGCAAAGCAACAACTCTAGATGGATTTACTTACTTAGAAGAATTAATATTGGAAGAATTATAGGATAAAGGTTTATTGATGGGGATAGATGTAGAAGGATCATAAGCATCAGTATAAGCAGGATTGTGACACACACCTACGATAATACAAGGAAGAGTCTATTGAACACTACTACCTTGAGATGTTTCTAGAGACGACTAGTGGGAAGCAGGTGTATGACTTGTTCACGTAGTGTATGGATGTGAGTGACTCTCCTATGAGCTAGATCATCACCCATTTGGAGAGGCCTCTTCTCCCACATTTTTCATGAAACCATCTACATGGACCACAGTGGACAAAGGCAAGACCCTTGTGGGTATTGGCTTTGGCTAGGAAGATTGGACGCAACTTTTTGAAGCTAAGATCCTCCACCACTTAGAGGCTAGCCTTGGAAAGTTACCTCTAGAACTCATCGATGCAAGACCCTCCCAGGTTAGTTTTTGTTATGTTAGTTTTTTATGCTTTTTATGTTTTGAGTTAGCTTATGTAATGTATGCTTGATTACTAATTGTGCATATTTGTTAAGGGTTGTGGTAGGTACTAGGTTATGTTGTAGGCCCCAGCAACCCAGTAGAGGAAGCAAAACCTTTACCCCCACCTGGCACTACTGGTTGAGCATGACCAGACATACCTTCCACTAGGCTTTTTTGCTACATTTTTGCCATGTGATGCTATTCATGCTATGTATTGATATTCATATTACATTTGCTATGGATGATGTAATGTGTAATATTTTATCCTTATATGATGATTTTATTACATTTGCTATGAGTATGTGAGTTTTGGCCATTGCGAGGCAAGCAATACTGGGCCATTGCGAGCCATAGTAAGTCTATTGTCAGTTAAAAGCCTTGATTGGTCTTATGCTAGTTTAAGACCATAGCAAGAGGGTTGATGCTAGTTTTTGTCCATTTTGAGCCATGTGTTGCCAATTTAAGGTCATAGTGGACCAAGGTGGTAGTTTAAGATCATTCGAGCTATAGAGTTGCCAGTTTAAGGCCATAGTAGGCCATGCATTACTACCTCTCTTTTTGTAATTTTGGATTTTATGATTTTTATGCATTTTGATGTTTTTCATGAATTAAAGCAATAACAAGTAAATGCAAAAACTAAGAAAACAAATTCATAATCTAAGAAATCAAGCTAAATGAAAATCACATGCTATAATGCTAATCTAATGTAAGATAAATGTAACATAAGTAGAGAGTAAGGCATAGGGCAAGCAGAAGCGAATAGTAGGTAGGCACCTAGTGTGTTTTGAACTATGGGGTACCTTAGTCATGCAGTTGCTTCATAACTTGGCATGGGTTAGGGGGCCTATAGGGTTTGGACTGCATTACCTAGTATTCCTCATGACCTTCACTTGCTACATCAAAGGGCAACTCTACCTAAAGGGCATCCTTCAATAGGTCATTAGCTTCTATAACGTTTTTGAGTGGGTTCACCTCATGTGTTTCATTGTCTACCATAGGTGCATCATTAGGAAACTCAATCTCTGATCCTTGCTCCATATTTATGTTGTTGATGGTTAAAGGAGTAGCATTATCACCATGGATGATAACTTCACCACCTTCATATGGGAGGTGGATCTCTTGATGAATTAGAGAGGAGACAACTCGTAATTGGGCTAGCCAAGATCTATCCAATATCAGATTAAATCCCAACATCTCTTCGATGATAATGAATTTGATAGTGATGGGGAATTGGTCCCCTACTACAAAAGCTATAGTTATGATGCCCCTAATGATGACACTTGATCCATTGAAGGATTTTAAGCATGTGGTTTTCATTAGCTTGATTTGGTCTATGAGGCCTAGCTTGTCCACGATAGTATATGGTATTACGTTAGTGGTTGCTCCATCATTAACATGTACTCTAAAATCTTGCATTATCCAAAGCATATGGTAATAAATATTAGAGCTGTTATGACCTTGCCCCTCTCAGGATTGACCTTAATTGCTTCATTGTGAAATCCTAGGGATGTGGAACTTGATTCTTGTGGCATGGGGGACAACATCATTGCATGGATGGAGTTCTCATCTATAGGGATGTCCTCTATAATAGGACTGGAGGTCAACATCTGCACCAGTGCTTTGTGGTGGGCAGATGAGGTCATGATTAGGTCATACAAGCTAAATGTTGTGTTTTTTTATTTGAGTGCCTGTTTGACTTAGGCTAACATGTCCACAAAGTCTTTCCAATTAGCCATATTTTTATTAGCCTTAACTTATTCCATGCATCCTAGGAGAAAAATTTCTCATGGAAGCGACTTAGGCTTTGTTTGCTTGGCCTACTTAAGTGCCTCAATGCTCTCTTGCAATTTGCTGGTTGTGGCCTCTTCAGTTGTTTTGGCCATGGGAACCAGTTTTGGTGAACCTAATGCTTTTTGGTCTTAATGTTGCCTAACCATTTCATCTATGAGACATTCATTGGGTCTCTTATGTTGCCATGTAGGGGGTCTACCCATGTTGCCAACAAGGTTGGCCCTTGGACAGGAAGGGATCGATGTGTTGCCTATCACTAGGCTTTGGATAGGTGAGGAGCTAGCATGCTAGGGTACTCTGACAATAAACACTGGTTGACTAGTTGTAGTTGATGCAACATGTAGTGGGAACCTAACCATGAAGGACATTTTGGGTGCTCAAGGTGGTGCTTTGACAATGAAGGGGGACCTTAAACCCATGGGGGCTAAGGGAATCCTTGCACTACCAGAGAGCACCTAGACCATGAATGGCTACTGCATTGGTTCTAAACTATTATCAATGTTGATAGCATTTATTACATAGCAAGCATCATTTTCATTTAGAAGGACATTGTATGCCTTCATGGACTAGTTCTAGGGCTTGACCGGGTTCACAGTGTTAAGCACCAGCTTGCCTCTATCTATCATCCTTTGTAGGTTATCTTGTAAAGCAAGTCAAAAATCCATTCTATGGCTAGGTAATTGGTGGTAATGACAAAATTAGTTCAACCTAAAATGTCTTGGGATTGGGAGCTCATTTGGCACTATTGAAGCTAGGTTTCTTAGCAACTCATAGATCTGTCATGTTTTTGTGGGCATCCTTAGACATTTGTTTGTATTGGATGCATTCATCTTTTAAAAATTGTTCCAGCAACTCTGAGGGCTTTAGTGGTAATAGGGTATACTTAGAGCAATCCTTACACTCAAATTTGGACCTTTGAACAACTTTTGTTGTGGCCACTGAGGATGTAGGCTGGTTAGTTACCTTGGCACTAACGTTGGTAGCTTTGTTGTTAGCTGGGGCTTTGGGCTACCTAGCCGTCAACCCCTAGTTGGTTTCCATGGCCTCCTTAGCTATGATTATGATTGTTGTATTTTACTTTTCCTTGTCCTTGTCTCCCCTTGCATGCTAGTTCTTGTAGGGCACATAAGTTGGGTCCTTTTTAGCTTATGCTACATCATCTATGCTTTTAATTTGAGTGAAGGCTTGGCTTAGGGATTGTGGGCCCAGGTTGTATAGCTTTAACTTTAAAGAGTTGTTAACTGTGCCCTTACAAATGTCTAGGAGATGTGCCTCCATTATTGGCTATCGTATTTCATTTAGTGAGGCACTCCAATGTTAAATGAATTTTTGCACTGGCTTTAGGTGGCCTTGCTTGAATTGTATTAGTTGGTTTAAGGTTGCCTCTAGCTTCAAATTGTATTTGAAGCATGTTACGAATTGACTCAAGAGGTCCTCCAAAGAGGAGATAGAGCCTCTAGAAAGTGCACAATACTAATATAATGCTTTGCTAATCAATGACATGGTGAACACATGCATGATGAAATGCAGACATGCTTGCAACAAGAGGCACTCGAACCTAAATGTGACTAGAGATGCATTGGGGTCTTCCTCACTATTGTATTTTGTGAATTGAGGCAATGGAACCCTAGCTAGAAGACTTAGAGGTGGGATTGTAGGACTTATAGGGTTATCTTTGTAAAAGTCCATCACTTTGATAGTTTTGGAGAAGGTAACTTTGAGTTGCTTCACCTCTTCAATCAAGCTTTGGATCAACTAGAACATGTGGTCTAAGTTTTGAGATGCTCCAGCTGATTAAGTTGGTTGTGGTATCTCCTGTTGGGTTGGCTATGTGGTCCATGAATTGGTCACCAGTTGTAGAACTACATGATAAGCTTGATGCATTGGTTGTGCTATGGGCATGGTGATTAGGATGAGAAATGCATGTGTGGGTTGGACCAACACTGAAGTCACCAACAAAATAGGCAAGACGTAGGATGCCTGAGTCGTTTGGGACTTGGGGATAGGCCTTGCATGGATGTATGATCGAGCTAACATAGTTTCTATAGGTAAATATGGTTGAATAGGTTGTGATGATGCTACAAATGATAAGTTAAGGGAAGCTACTACATCATAATGCATGTATTACATTTTATGCATTGCTACTACAAGCATTAACCTAGGCTTGATGTTGTGGGAAGGTGATGCATGTGCTATGCCCATCTCAAGGAGAACGAGTGAACTAAACTGAAGAGGGGCTGAATTAGGGATTTCTCATTGGAACGTGATGTAGAAGGGGCCGTCATGCTTGGATCAAGCTTTAAACTTATCATTTTCCTCCTATAGGGATTTCTCATAATCTATTCCTACATCATGCTCACCTACTTGGATGAGTTGGTTTAACAACCAATGGTTCGGCTCCATGAGTAGGATGATAGCAAATGAGGAAGGGATATATTTCCATCCATCCTAGTGGATTAGTTCATAGTTCTATTTTTCTTCCATGTTAGAGCAATCTACGGGTAACCCTACTTGAATCTTTGCGCATATGAAGTTGTATTGCTCATTGCTTAGTGCAACATACTCTAGGTCTTGCCAGGATAACCTAAGGGATTTCCTTGGTTCTATCATTATGAGGCTCCTAGAGTTGTCAATCCTAGTCTCTTATTGGATGGGCAAGATGTCAAGTATGTTTGACACTAACATTGAAGGTTGATCTAGATTCATGATCGTAGATCAGGTTGTAAGGGGATTGTAGAGGTTGATGGCTATGAAACATGGTGGACTACGCTAAAACTAACTTTGTCTTAGCTAAAACCACTAACTACGCTCTCTACGTCGAAGAGCGGACTACACTGACTACACTCTCCACATCGAAGAGAAAACTATGTTGACTATGCTCTTCATGTTGGAGAGCTATCTATGTTGACTATGCCCTCCATGCCAAAGAGTGGACTACACTAACTATGCTGGAGATGACCATGCTCCAACTAAAGAGAATAGGAACTTAGTAATAGTGGAAATAAGTGTGATCTAGGTTGCTATGTGGTCTAATATACATTGATAAGTTGATAGACAACTACGATGTAGAGAGCATGCAAGACAATTACAATAGATTTTGAAAAAGTGGTTTAGTCCTCCTTTTAGCACCAGAAACTGTAATGACCAAAAATGTTAGTGGCTGGAAGATCAAGATCCATGGGCACATAGCCTAGCCCTAAATTTGTGTAAAGGCTTACTGGAGGTAGAGATGGGGCACCCTAAATAGTTTGGCCAATCGAACAAGGACTTACTGGATGCAATGCGGATGCAACATGGTTAGTTGCAATGCTGATGTAAGATGGTGTTAGGTGTGTAAGTGGTTTTTATGGTATTACCAATGTTTATAGCATCAATGGTGTCGATGGTGTTGAGCATAGTCATAGGTGCCTGAGGAGGGGTGAGCATAGTCAAAATTTTCAGCGAAGTGGGTAGAGTCAATGCATGGAGACTACTGCATAAGCGTAGTTTTAGGCATAGCTATGCTATAAAATAGTAAAAAATGTAAAGAAAGAGAGAGATAAGTGAAATGCCACCCCAAATGGAATTGAACATAGTTAACACCAAAAGGGATTAGAAGGTACATGGTGTACAACAGGCATAGTGGATAGCGTAGTCATAATCTTAGAAGTGTTTGGCTACAAAGACTGGTATTTTGCCAAGGTGTCTATGTCTGTTGGGTTGGATGTTGCAGTGTAGCATTGGCTATGATGTTTTGTTGGGCTATGTGGGTTTGCAGTGGTTTGCAGCTTTGCCTCTTCTTGGTTCACCGAAATGCCTTTACTTCTCTCTCAAGTGCTCCTTAGAATTGCCAACTCTTTGATTTTCCAACCTTGAAAAATTTGAGGACATGAGTATTTATAGGTCTAGAGTTAGTGGAAAATGCAGGATGGCTACCATGTGGTAGAGAGGATGATTGGGACTATGCTCAACATAGTCACTATTCATGTGGTGTACTAATGAGGCTAATGGTGTTGTTCTTTGTTATGCTTTGCCAGATTCTATGAGACTATGACTACACTGCTAACCACATGTGTGTGCCAAGAAGACTATAAGGTACCTAAAAAATGAAAGTAAGAGACTATTCTCTACGGGACTACACTCTCCACGCTCTCGCATGGGGTCGAGCATAGTTACAATTTTGGGGTAAAAGGGGATACAAAAAGGAAGTATCTTGCCAACTAAGCTTGTCAAAGGTGAGTTAACTGCATTCTAGAATTGAACTGAGCATCATTTCTACATTGTGGAGGCTATTGAAGACTATTCTAGCTAACTACGCTCTCCATGGGAGGTTTACTATGCTTTGGGTTAGAGGAGAGCATAGTCTCAACACCTAGAAAAAATTTGCAAAACTGGCCCTCTACTAACTATGCTTTCTATGAGAGGCTGACTATGCTCCCATCTAGGGAAGAGCATGGTCCTAGGACTTAGAAAAAAATTTATAAAAACTTGCTTCCTACTAACTACACTCTCTATGATAGGCTAACTATGCTCCTGGCTAGGGGTGAGCATAGTCTTAGCACTTGGAAAATATTTGTAAAAACTAGCCTTCATGTTGACTACACTCTCTACGGGAGGTTGACTATGCTCTCAACTAGGGTTCAGCATAGTGTCAACACTTAGAAAAAATTTGTGAAAACTAGCCTTCATGTTGACTACACTCTTTACGAGAGGCCAACTATACTTTCAACTAGGGTTGAGTGTAGTGTTATTACTTAGAAAAAATTTGTAAAAATTGGCCTTCATGTTGACTATGCTCTCTATGAGAGGGTGAGTACACTCTCAATTTCGGTTGAGTGTAGTGTCAACACTTAGAAAAAATTTGTGAAAACTAGCTTTTGTGTTGACTACACTCTTCACAAGAGGCTAACTACACTCTCATCTAGGGTTGAACGTATTCTTAACACTTTAGCCAAAATCTATAGTTGGGATGTCATAGTCTAGATTTGATGGTGTTTCACCTCTCAACTCACTCCAAAACCATTCATTAAAACTTTGCAACTTGAGAGAATTCCTCAAGTCTTAGATCAAGCATTCCAAATGATCTAAGACTTTACAAAAGAGTTTCATAAGCTTAAAGCTTCAACTACGTAGACAATAAAGATAATGGATTTCTATTAGGATGATCCTATCAATCCCACTATCTGAAAAATAACTCTTCCCTTGTGCATTCCCATACCCTAGTTTACTAAATATAATAGTGAGGATGACCCCAATGCTCACCTCATCAACTTCAGCTCCAAGTGCTTATTGCTACTAGCTTGGCCTCACACCATATTGAGAATCTTGCTTATGTCTCTTGCAGGGAAGCCCCTAGACTAGTATTGTGCATTGCCTCGAGGATCTATATCCTTACTTGAAGACTTGATCTCATAATTTGTGAGTCATTTCAAGTACAACTTGAAATTAGATACCACTCTAAACCAAATAATGAAAATCAAATTGGTGCTCCTTAAACTAGTTCAAAATTTCATCCAAAGATGGAATACTTTATTGAACAAAATTCCCAAACCCATAGTCGGAATCCACCTTCTGGCTATCTCAAGGGGGTTGTCAATGACTTTATCAAGTCTAAACTTTATTATCTAGACATGCATTCACTCAGTTAGGCCTTCTCATAAACCAATAATATAGAGGATGGTGTTGAGGCTAGCCATGACCTTGCCTACGTGGCATATGAAAACCAAAACACATAGAAGAACAAGGAGAAGGGGAGGAAAAGCCATGTAGTCATGGCCACTATGACCAAAGACAAAAAAACTACCTAGGGGTCTAAAATGAACCAACCCAAGGCTTCCATCACAACCAACAAACCATCAACATCTAGGGCCTTTACATCAAGTAACACAAGGGCTAACTTTGAGAGGAAAGATTGGTCAAAGTACACTAGGTTACCCCTAAGAACTCCTTAACTAGTTGCTTGAGAGTGGGTGGATTCAATACAAAAAAATGACAGAGAATGACCACAAAAGATATGATTAGCTATTCAAGATCACAAAAAACCCCACTCTAGTAACCAAGGATGATCCACCCATACCAAAGTACTTTAAGCTTGACTAATTCTACCACTATCATCAACTACTAGGTCATGATACTAACTTTTTCCTAGCCCTAAAGGATTACTTGCAAAAGATGATAGACAATTGAGAGTTGGTGCTCAAGGCCTCTAATCTAATTAGGCCACAAAAGCAATCCATGACCCGTTGAATGCTAATAACAATCCATACATCATAGTAGCATTCAACGTGAGCAACAACTCAAGTCTTACATGGGAGTTGTTCATGATTTAGGTACCTCCTCATAACAAAAAGGGTCCTTCAACTTTGTCTAGTATAAGGACCCCTTTTATTACAAGGATACCATCATCAACACCTCCAAAGGAATCCTTTATGATTAGAGTGCCACCTCCTGCTACAACTAAATCCATGACTACGACTGAATAACGTCCTCTCATGGTGGCTAATGTAACAACTTCTTCACAGCCCAAAAATAATAAGAAATCACCAAGTAAACAATGTAAGAAGTTTGTGTAGAACCCTAAAAATAAAGACAACAAGCAAGCCCCAAGGCATGGAGGGATGTGGGCTCATCAAAGCCCACTCCTATCTCATCCATTTTCATGAGCTCTATCGCTCAAGCTACTTTGACTAGTCAACCAAGGGATGACCCCAAGACACAAGAGAAGGAGAAAGAGGCCAAATCACACTACCAAAACATGAAGTTTGCATCTTAGGATGCATGGAGGAAGCCAAAGTAAAAAAGAAGAGGAAGCCAATAACTAATGACAAAGATTTCCTCAAGGCTATGGAATAGGTTAAGTAGTCTCTAAAATATAAGAACACTTCCCTTAGCCTATATGATGTGGTAATGACTTCTACTACTTACTATGAGACCCTTGTAAAAATGTTGACCGCAATTCCTATCAATGAGGACATCCATGCTAGTGAAGAGTCCATTCATGTAGTGATGGTACCACCTTTACCTAGGGAAGAAATGAAGTCAACAACACTAGTGTTTCATGATACCAAGGTCAAAAGCAACCTTCAAATGATAATACAATGAAGGGTCCTCTCTTCATAACAATAAGAATGGGGCAATACAAGGTACATATGGTGCATGTTGATGATGGGGCAGCAACCAAGATTACAACCTACACCATTGTTAAACATTTGGGGTCTAACATACCTCTACTTCTGCTATTAAATCCTTTAACGGATCTCAGGTTATAGTAAAAGGTTTAATCTTCTTGGACTTCGTAGCAAGGGAATAATTCCCTAGAATAGCCAATTTATTGGTGGTGGAAGAGAAAATAGGATTTAATCTCATCATAAGGAGGCCTTGGTTGGCTTAATTACAAGTTGTTTCTAAAACACCACAAAATTCTGAGCTTAGCACTTCTCTAACAAGAATCGAGCTAAGTCATGATGCTCCCCAGCATGACTGAAGCTTGAGGACCTCACAGACAACTTCAAGCAGAGTCGAACTCAACAAGAAATGGTTTCCTAGGACCCACATAAGACTACAATGACATTTGGCATCAAACTTGGCAAATATTGAGCTCAAAATACTTGGTTTTCACTAAGTATGCATCCTGTACGCTGGCCTATACATGCCTAGCGTATAGCAACTTTTGGGCCCCATAAATGAGTCAAAACATGCTAGAACTGAGTGTCTGGACCCCCCAGGACCTTCCCTAGGGTCCCTAGCAGCTCTCAGGTACTTGAAAATCGAATTTTGGGCTCCAAATGATGGTCTTTCATTCCTGTACGCCCAGCGTATACGCCCAGCGTATACGCCCAGCGTGTAGCCAGCGTACAACAACTTTTGGGCTCCAAAAATGAGTCAAAACATGGCAGAACTGAGTGTCTGGGCCCCCTAGGACCTTCCCTAGGGTCCCTAATATCTCTCAGGCACCCAAAAATCAAGTTTCAACCTTGAAATGATGCACTTCAATGACCTATACGCTGAGCATACGTACTCTGCACGCCTAGTGTGCAGCCCAGCGTACACCACCAGAAACAACCCAAAACAGGCATCAAACAGTGATATTTTCATCTAAAATTAACTCCCAGAGGTAGGGAAACTTTGGGCATCATCATAGGCACCCAAAAATCAAGTTTTGACCTTAAAATGAAGCATTTTCATGTGTGTACGTTGGGTACATTTTTGGTGTACGCTGGCATGCTGTACGCTGGCATGCTGTATGCTGGCATCCTGTACGATGGCATGCTATATGCTGTACAGTTGTAATTTTCTATGCACTCAAAAAATGTAGCCACATGTCATCTGACCTGAAATCCTCTCACCCACGGCCACTCATACCCTTCCAAATCCGAATCCAAAGCCCAAAAAACCTGATAAAAATCCCAATTTTTGACGAGATCAGGGTTGGCAATTGGGAGCAAACCGGAGACAAAGAGAAACAGAGATGCTACAAAATAGAGTAGAAAAACTTGTACACTGAACCTAACCCTGCACACTAAGCATACAGCCTCTATGCTGTGCCTGCAGTCCGAACCAACACGCTGTCAAACCCTCGCATTCACTGGGGCTCTTCGTCGGCCTTGTGTCACATCCACAACTGCGTTAAGACCGGTGCATTGTAACTCCATTATGCAATGACATTGCCACATTTTTGCTAAGATTTGTTATAGTTTTATCATCCATTCTTGTATGCTCATCGTTTACATTCTTGTACGTTTATGCTCAGTTTTATATTTGTTACGCCGTTTACATATAACCCAGCGTACAAAATATTAGTGTACATTAGGGGAAATCCTTGTTTGATTCGTGTGCGGACCACTCGAGGTGCTCTGCCTTCGTTAATTCTAGCTTGCCCTCAAGTGAAGGTAGGGTCTTCTGTGCTTGTTCAAGGATCTCCTGGTCTTTGTTTCGTTCCAGCCAGAGACCGACTATTTCGGGTGGTACAGTTTCCTCATCCATCCACCAAGAAATTCGACTATCTTATGAGGAAGGTAAAATAATTATTTATGCGATAGTGTGGTTTCCTTGGTAGTGAACAACGTTGATGTAGAGCAAGGGTCAAAAGTGGAGTTTCAAGAAGAAACTCCTACTATCAATAATAAAGTCAAGAAGCATGGTAGAATGGAAGAGGCCAAAACTAACAACAATGAAACCATGGATGCACCATGGGAAGAGCTCTTATTTAACATGGTCAGCAAGGGAAATGAGGAATATAAGATCATGCAATGAAAACCATACGTCTTTCCTAATCTTTTGAAGATTAGAAAACACTTGCACAATTAATGTATGTTTTCTATTTGCTTGCTCATATTCTCATAACCATATAGCCTTCTCTTTTATTTTCTTAGCCTATTCTAACCTTTGTTTACACGTATCATTTTTTTGCATTACTTAATTTTACATTGTTTTAGCTTTATTTCTCACATAGCCCATGGTTCATCCTTATGTACAATTTACCTTTTTGTGCCTTGTCTATTCTCAAACATAAAACATAAAAAAATGTCATAAAAATTTTAAAACTTAAAAAACCTATAAAAATTTTAAAACATAAAACTTATAAATCTTTCTTTCAACATATAGCCCACTATGACTTAAAACTAGCAATGAATGGCTAGCTATGGCCTAAAAGTGGCAATTGCTAAGGCCTGAAACTGGCAAAACTATGGCCTATCATGACCTAAAAGTAGCAACATGCATGGTCTACCAAGGCCTAAAACTGGTAATACTTTTACAACCTATTTATAGCCATTATACCTTAGTTTATATTTTATTTGTCTAGTTAATTTACATTTTTCTTTAAAGATTATTACATTATGACCATATGTTTCAACCAATGTAGCCTTGTGAAATGAACAAAACGTAAAATGCATATGATGCATAAAATTAGAAATACTAGAACCTATAAGAAAAATTAAAAGTTTTAAAAATAATAATAATAACAAAAATGTCCACAACCCATAGCCATAGTCACATAGTATGACAAAAGTTCAAAGGACATATAAAATAAATAGGAGTCTGATAGCCATGGCTACACTATGTAGTAATAACATAAAAAATAATAATAGTCTCATAACAACCAATGGCTAGAGATAGTCACAACCCCATAACATCAGTAACAACAAGAATAACCAAAGCCATCATCAAAGGGGTGGAACTAAGGTGCAATTGGAGGGGAAGAAGGAGCATCTCCAACATGATTATTACTAGGGCCGCTGTTATTACCTAGTACCTGTATCCCAACAATAAAAGTTTAATTAGTAATCAGCACAACAAGAAACTAAGTTACAAATTAAACTAAACTAAAATATGCTAATAAATTAATTAAAAACAAACAAACCTAGGAATATTCCAAGGTAGCATCTTCTGTGGGAAAGCCCCAAAGACCAACATCTAAATGATGGATAATTTGATCTTCGGTCATGTGGATCCAATCCACTTCCCCAAAATTAACAAGAGTCAAGATGTTGCTCTCATTGATGTCAATCCATGTAGGTAACTCTTGTGAGAAATTAATGTTGGTCACCTTCCCAAAGGTGGTAGTGACATGAGAAGTGGAGGAACCAGTTACCATTAGAAAGCCTTAAAATAGTTTGAAGATGTCTTTAGTGTTGATTCCCTTCATGAATATCTCTAACTTGGGCTGCTCTACGGACTCTTCTTGTAGCCACTTTAGGTAACTCTCCCATTCGGTCTTGTATTTCTTTTTGTGATCCTTTTGTGCCAAACCCTAGTGAAGGACCCAAGTTCAATAGTCCCTCTACTCTATGGCTTTGTGAGCCAAGTTCATCTATAGCTTCTTCTTCACAAGGCTCCTAGCAAGAGAAACCTTGCCATGGATGGCATTTCAATATAGTTACCATTCTATCTCCTTGTTTCATAAGGAGTCTCTATCAGCTACTTGCACTTCCATAGACTCTTTACGATCCTTGAGATCTTTAATCTCCTTTGCCTACCACTTTGTCTCTCTTTTCAATGCTACAACTTGCTCCCATAGGAACTCATTGGAATGTTGGAATTCCCACAAATTTTAAGCACATGAGAGTGTACATTTAGTGGTACTTTTCATATAAATTTCATCAAACATTTTCCACTTTGGGCAATAGGCTAAGCAGTTCATCAATCTCAATGGCATAGTTGGAATTGCATTCAACCTTGGACACTGCAAACAATACAACACATAAAACTAGTAAATAGTGAATTACAAGATGGTTAATTTTTTTTAAAACACAACTAAAACCATATAACCATAAGACCTAAAAATTCATGAAATCAAAAATTAGAAAAAAATGCATTAAAGGAAAAACAAGCTAAGGTTCTCACCAAAATTGAGAGCAAATAATATATCATGTCTTTAGCCATCCCACATATAAACTTCATTTTTTAGGAACCTTTGCCCTTGGTTTCATGTTAGATGTAAAGGTTGAAGCATTTGGTTAAAGTTCAGGAACTATAATAAGAATGACCATAGTTTAATGATTAAAACCAAGTTTAAACATGAGACTACAAAATGCAACATATAAAACAAAATTCGTAAGTACTTGGAAGATTATCTAGGATGATAACAGGAGGTTCACTTAACTGTGAACCTTCAAATATGATGTCAAGAGCATCTATTGTGGTATTGGATAGCCCCTCATTCTCATGATGTTATACTACCTCCTCCTCTAGGCATTTTTGTCCCAACTCTACTACTATCTCCTAGGCTACCCCATTCTTTTTATTTACCTACAAGAACAATGAAGAAAAAATGTGAAACAACTTAGCACATTTTTCCTAAAACAAAATAGCAACATGATCATATAACATAAAATATAAACACAAAATAACTTTAAAAATAAAACAAGAAGAATGTATGTGTAACCACATGATGCACCTGGTCAAGTTTAATAATAAGCCTCCTCTTCGAAGGCTACTCAATAACTAGTGTTGTCCCCTCAAACATAGGCCTCTTCAACTTTGCTTTGGCTACTTTATCAACCATAGCATGTAACTCTTTGGAATTCTTAGTATCCCCATGGGCAACTTATGGTTCAATCCCCATGTTGTCAATGGAAGGACAACACATATCACTAAAGTGCTTAGTGGTAACAGACAACAATTCCCCAACATCCTTTGGTGGGTTTTGAGCCTACATGGTTAGAAAAACATGTTTTACCCAAGGCTTAGAGAGTTGGGATGGATCTTGACTTACCCATCATTCATCCTTCTTAACCACTAGGAACTCTACAAACCTCCTTAGAAATGTCATAAGAAATGAAAAGTGCATATGGCATATCATCTCAAGATTGTCCTAGAGTTTTAGGATCTTCCCTCGTAGCCCAAAAGGTAAGTGAGTAGCATAGTTAAATTAAGCATCCTTGATGAGGATCTTTTTCATGGTCCATGCCTATTCAATTCTTAGGATATTATTTTGTGAAAATAACTTTGGGAATGCCCAAGATCGGAACAATAGATACATCTCGTTCACCTCTACAATTTGGCAATGGTCTATAGAAAATCTAGAGTGTTCATGATAAGAGTTTAGCCATTCTTCCACTTCCTTCCTATGACCCACCTCTTTCCCTAGTTTAGTGGAAACCTTCATGCCCTCAAAAGGAATGCCAAAGAGGTCACTAAAGGTAGATTTGTTGATGGCAAGGTGACAGGCACACCATGAACATGGGTGATAGATTTCTTCATTCTTTATTAAAGGAGTTGATGACATTCACCATCTTAGGGGTGGGGATGCTTGGACTAAAAGCTGTGAATAGATCAAGGAAACCTACACTGGAAATCCTCACATGGATGTCTCTAGGTTCTTGGCTATCCAACCAATGTTGTGCTAAATCCACCTCATCAAACTTGAAGATAAGTGTCTCCTTGGCATATCCTAAAGTGATCACAATAACAATAGATGATAGCATAGCCCCTACAACATAACAAAAATGGCCCATTAGCTTTAGCATAGGTACATCATATAAAATAAAATATAATAAACATAACCAATTAAAACAAAACTTATAGCAACATTAATAAAACTAACCAAAAAATTAAAGCCTAGATGACCTAGCAAATATATAACTAGAAAACATTAACATTGTATACAAAATAAAAAAAATAAAATAAAAATTATTACTTTGCTTACTAGGTGAAGGTAATGTGTGGACCTTAAGGGGTATACATGTTTGTGCACCCAAATCAAGGATATTCCATTAACTATGAATCAACCCATTAGTCAAGAACCTATGGTAGGCCTAAGAATAGTGTAAGGTATACCTTTCAAAGTTATCCTTGAGCTTCTCCATCACTATGAGCCTTACTAATTAGATTTTGACAAAAATCTCTAATGTTATTTAGGCTAAGGATAAGAGTTGGTTACTCTTGATTAACCCTTGGTCATCTACCTTATACCTAGAAGCATGCCAACCCAAAAAAAATTCATTAAACCAAAGTGGCCTAATGAAACCAATAGGTAAACCAAAAAAACTTAAAATTGCACTTACCCTTTCAAATGATAGATGTTGTTGGAAGGATTTTGGAACAAGGTGTGTAGGTGGTGACCAACTAGTAACGTATTGTTAGTGTTGTACTAGATAAAATTAGGCATGTCCCAAATTTTGAACAACTTACATGTGCCTATAGTATATATGCCATCTAATTGGTCACCATACACACAAGTGTTAGCATTGTCAACTATGAAATTAACAATCAGGCTAGCGGAGTGGGATAGCTAGGTCTTCATGATAACAACTACTGTGTTTGATGCCAAGTGTGACCATACCATCATAATAAAGTTCTATAGTAGAAAGGATAGGAACTCCTTGGCCCTTGGCCTAAACCAAAGGGAGCGATGATCCAACACCATGTTGGTAGGCAAGGTGTTGGATCCTGGTGTGTGGATGCAGCACAACAGGCCAACTAGCTCAATCACCACTAATGAGTGACGAGTATACCCTATGCCCAACCATATGAATTACAAGAATTCACACATAATCTAGTCAAATTTTGTAGACCTATAGTTCCCACGTACACTAGTTCCAACACATGAAATCTAATCATGATGATTATTGTCCTCCCAACTACACTTGTGGAGCTTAGTTGTATGGTTAAGTGTAAGAGGCACATGATTTTTATTATTTTATATTTTATTTATCTAAGATTAATAATAAGTTGAAACTTAATTTATGAACCAATTTAACTAATTTAATTGCTAATTAGTAACTTAACTATCCTAACATAAGCATCTAGTCCCACTTTCCGTACACATCTTGAATATGTACAACACTGCTGGGCTACCAAGCATTAAGCATTGCTAGGATTACCAAGCACTGTATGTTATGCTCAAAAAGGTCGTACTTATGTGTTTAATCTATTTAGTTTAACTAATTAATCAATTAAATTCTAATTTAGCTTAATTAATGGCATAGTTAATGAAAATAGTAAATGTAAAAATAAATCATTAATCTATTCCAAGTGCTACAAGGTTTGATTAAAAGGCTCATCCTTATTGTCATTTACATTGGTGTGCTTAGGTACATCAGTGCTCAAATAAAGATCTATACACTTTTAGACTCCTATTGTGGGCACTCAAAGAAATATGCTAACTCTTAAATGACAAAAGTGCAAGAGCTCTGCTACAACTATGATATAACCTACCCATAAACATGACTGGTGAGTGTGTATTTATAGACTTTATTGTGGAGATGCATAAAAAAGGCCTTGTAAATGCAGCAAATGCTATGTCAACGTGGCCCTATTAACGAGGCAATACCATGTTGATGGTCTTGCATCGATGAGGACCCACTGATGGGGGCTTGTCAATGTGATGCTTGGATGCTTCATCATACCCCCATGATTGAATAAAAACTTGTACTTGAGTTCCTTTACAAAATTAGAAAAATATGGGATTATTGACTAACTCTTGACATTACAAACTAACATAACAAAATTGAGTGCTTGAGTGTACAAATCAACACATTATGAAAATTGTGGTGTTCATGATGCAAAATTGAACACCATGACATGACTACACAACTTGGACAACACATCCTCTAATGGCATAAAGGTGGCTAAGAAGATCAAATAGTCCCAGGTGGTGGAGGCTCTTGAGGTTTTAAGGGACCTGAAACACCACAAAAATTTTGAGCTTAGTACTTGTCCAACACCAATCAGGACAGATGACCCCGGCTGCATTTGGTGTCACACTTGGCAATTTCAAAGATCCGATGCTTAATTTTCACTAAGTATGCAGTTCCAGCGTATATGTCCAAGTGTACATTCCTAGCGTATACGCTCAAAATCTCAACATATACGCCCAGCGTGCGTGCTCAAGTTCACAGCGTATACACCCAGCGTACACGCCTCACATGTATGCCCAGCATACACGCCTCACATGTACGCCCAGTAGGTACAACAGATGCATACGCCCAGTAATAAGATCCCTGGAGACAGCATGGAAATAGCACTGCAGAACAAGATTTGGTACAAGGCAATAAACATCAACGTATACGCCGGCATATACGCCCAGGACACCAGCGTATACGCCCAGCATCCACCAGCGTATATGCCCAACGTATACGCCAGCGTCCATGACATCTACGCCCAAGTTCGTGTACACCCAGCACCTCCAGCATACACACCCAGCGTATATGCCCACAGTCTACGCTCGCTGCAGACAGCGTATACACCTGGTAAATGTAACATATTGTACGCTTGTAAATTTTATGCCCTTGCACCCGGTCAACGCGCCACGTGTCACCCAACCCGAGTCTGCCGTCAAAACCTATATAAAACCCCAATTTTTCACGAAATCCAAAGAGGTCGGCAAAAAATTCCCAGAGCACACTAGAGAACAGAGATGCTATGAACCAGAGCACAAAACCCTTTACGCTGGACAACCCTGTACGTTGAGCATACAGCCTCTATGCTATGCTTACAGTGTGACCAGCCGCAATCATCCCTGCACCCACCGGGGCTTTTCGTTCGCCTTGTGTTCCACTCACAACTGCGTTAGACCGGTGCATTGTACTTTCATTCTGTAATACCATTGTTACATTTTCTTCCCATAATCATTTACAGTTTGCATTAATTGTTGTATGTATTCTATTTACGCCTATTTATGTTTACGCTCTGTTCGCATTGGTTACACTGTTTACGCTCTGATTTACGCCCGTTANTAGAGAAAACCTTCAGCGTAAAAATGTGCAGCGTAAACTTTAGCAGTCGTGTGTATGGCATAAGGAAAAATTTGTATCGTAGAGCGTGTAGCGTATATGTGGCAACGTAGACGCTGGGGATCTTACCGAACCCTCGTGTGGCAAACAGCGTAGACACTGGGAGACTTACAGATGGAAGGGAAGGGTTTGAACTGAACAGCGTAGACGCTAAGCAGCGTAGACGCTAAGCAGCGTAGACGCTGGATAGTTTGCAAACTGGGTTTAAAACGGAACAGCATAAACGCTCAGTNTACGCTGCACATTTTTACGCTGAAGGTTTTCTCTACGCTGCACACTAACTTTCTAAGACTCTGTTTACGCTACTCTCTTTACGCTGCAAACTGTTCATTTATACCACACTGTATGCTGTAAAACCTATTTACGCTGCACATTGACATTGTATACGCTGCTCGGCGTATACGCTGCAATCCTTACGCTATAGACTTGTCTACGCTGACCTTTTACGCTCCATCCCTATACGCTGTCTACGCTGTCGTCATACGCTGGACGTTGAAGCATATACGCTACACATTACCATGTAAGTTTACGCGGTACTAAGTACACTAATTTCACACCTCTATACCGTGTCATACCCTCAACAGGTCATCATGAACCCCACAAACACCACTGCTACAACCGCTCAAGTCACCGACATGGTAGGCACCATGGCTGTTCAACAGCCCGTCATTCCACAGTCGACAGTACAACCCACAACGGGGCCCCGTCGGTCCCTGAGGTTGCAAGGGAGGAACCCAAACTCAAACATTATAACCCAGGACCAGTACAACTTCATATGTGTGAAGATATAAGCTGGTCTGGCAGTAGATCGAGCTGAAATAGAGGTGAAGAGGTAGTACGAACTCTTCTACAGGGGGGACAAGAATTCATCCCTTCCCCATACGATATAATCCCTATTCCAGAACAGTACCCATAGCTCGTCACACGACTCCTCCTGCAAAGGAGCCAGTCGTTGGATCAGCTTGCAGTAGATTTCCAACCGGAAGAGGAGGACGAGTTCGTTGCCCAATCCGAACATGAAGACTCCTATCACACCCTCAGTCCACAAACCCATGTCAACCCCATGTTTCATCCAGGCACAGGGGAAGTCATGCACCTCCAACCACTCAGGTTCACCCAGGCGCAAGCGCCTCCACCAGAAATGTCCACACTGGTTCATGTTCCTCCTGTAACTGACTCGCAATTCAGCACACTCCCTCTCGCTATCATCCCCGCTACAGTAGCAGGCCCATCCTTGCAAGCACCATCCCCACACAGTAACACAGGAGCCACCTTCTTGCGTCGAGTGATAGGGATGCCACATGTGACACCAGCATCCACGTCCGCCTACTACATCCCCCACATCCAAACGCAGGGGGCCCCTTCCACCGCTGTAACCCAACAGGGGGTTCCTGCACAAAACGTGACTGCTCAATGGGTGGCGATGGGTGTGCCATCACATCAACCCTCTCACCACCACATGCCACCCCATATGATTCCACCAGCCAACATTTCCCAAGTACAGTCGTAACCGCAGCAACAACAACCTCCCATCTATAATGTGCCGCCCCTGGTGCCACACGCTATGAACATCCCACAAGCACAACCGCCGACCGCACAGCTTTCAGCCTTTCAACCTACCATTCAACAGTCTAACCTGTACAATATACCACAACCTCAAGCTGCCATGTCACCTAGTGCCCAGGACTGGGCAAATGCAAAAAAATTAATGCAAGAACTAACTGACGAGGTCAAGCGCCTTAAAATAGCTGCCGACGGAGAGCTGAAGGTAGTGGACTTCTACCACGATGACCCCATCAACCCTTCCATCCCGTCTCTAACCTTGCCCAAAGGCATATCGTTGCCAACATTAACTAAATATAATGGGGAAATGGACCCGAACGCTCACTTAATAACGTTTAGGTTAGAATGCGCATTGCTCTAGGCATGGCCACATGCCATTTTACAAGTGTTCCCTATGTCCCTCGCAGGGAGAGCACTCGATTGGTACCGGGCCTTGCCAAGGAATTCTATATTTTCCTTGGAAGAGTTGTTACATCAGTTCGTGACTAGGTTCAAATATAACTTGAAACCTGAGGCGACATTGGACAACCTTATACAGGTTAAACAAGCACTGCTCGAACCTATGCAAAAATTTATCTAGAGGTGGAGCGCCATTCTTAATGAGCTACACGAGCCAATCTCACAGACATATCTGCTCACAATTCTAAAGGGGGTCGTTAATGACTTCTTCAAATCCAAACTATACTATCTTAATGCGTGTAACCTTAACCAAGCCTTTGTACAAATCAAAAACATAGAAGAGGCAGCTCAAAATAGCCATAACCTTGCATACTTAGCCTTCAAAAATAAACACAGTAAAAAGGATAAAGAGAAGGCTAAGGCAACTATAGTGGCAATTGTGGAAACGCAACAACCAAACAAACCACCAGTAGCCCCTACTAGCTATACTAGACCTACTCCCGCGACTGCGCCAGAATCATCATCATCGCAGAACCCAACACAAAACCGTACGAGAAATTTTGAGAGGAAAGAACCTTCTCAATATACGCCGTTGCCTATGAAACCTTCCCAGCTATTCGATCAACTACTGAAGGTGGGATTAATGAAAATAAATAGTTATCCCCCGCGGCCATCCAGAGACATGATCGGTTCTGTCAACTCGTTCAAAACCCAAGCCTAGCAATGCCGGATGAGCCTCCAGTGCCCAAAGGTTTTAGAATGGATCGCTTATGCGATTATCACCAACGCAATGGGCACGACACGGATTACTGTTTCACATTGAAGTAGGACATACAACGAATGATCGACGAAGGCCAAATCACCTTTGATGAGGCCAACCCGGTCCAACCATAGAACCAGGCTATGGGGGTCGATAAAGATCCTCTGAATACCAAAGAGGCACCGTACATTATCAACACAATCTTCTTTGATGATGAGCCCGAGACACCCAACATTAACACCGTCTACCCTAAATATAAACAACAAACACCTAACAAACCCTTTGTAGTCCATGTTCCTTCCACTCCATTCGCATCCATTCCTCAAACATCACCCGCCCCACAAAAACCATACGTAGTGCACATACCTCCCACTGTCACTACCCCGAATCTATCAACCCCTCCTACTTGGCCTGCCCCTTTCGTAGTCCGAGTGTTGCCCGTAGTTGCAACAGCAGAGGTTCAACCTCCGCCTAGAAAAACCCCATACGTTGTTAGCGCATCTGCAAGTCCTAATGTTTTCCAAGCTTTCACCTCACATACGCAAGGTAAACCTAGTCCCTACGTCATCAAGGTGTCCAACCAATCTTCTGCCTAACCACATTCGACTGTACAACCACAACCCTACCCGCCTCCATATGTGGTACGAATCCCAGGGTAACCCGAAGCTTCAAGACCAGCTCCACCTCCATGCCACACATGAGAACACTTAGCAGATAAGCTTACGCGTGAACGCTTGGAGAAAGAGCATCAACGGTTAGCTGTAGGGCCATCTAAACCCACTCCACTTAACGCCGTACCCATGACGCAACCCAACAGTCAACCAAGCGCAGGCAACGAGGGTGAACCATCCAAACAACATGATAAGTCTAAAGCAATGGCTTCGAGCAAAAACGGTAAACTGACAAAGCATGAAATAAAACTGCTGGGGCCAATGGACCCAGTCATTGTTGATACAAATGGCCCCAACAGTAGAGACTTGGCAACGGCTTTAACACAAGTCACATAAGCACTCAAGCAAAAGAACACTTCTTTAAGCTTGTATGACTTGGTTCTTACATCCCAAACACATTGTGAAGCCTTGGTACACATGTTAACGTTGATCCCAGTAAGCGAAAACTTGCCCCCAAACCAACCATCCATTCATGCGGCAATGTACTCGCCCCAAGGGACAACGTCCAAACCACTAAGCTTCCACAACGATAACATTAAAATGGATAAGAAAATAGGGGAGGTAACAACAGCCCCCATGTTCATAACGATACACATAAATCAGTTCAAGATACATAGGGTCCACATAGATGATGGAGCTGCTACGAACGTGGTACCATACCCTGTCGTTGAACAACTAGGGCTAACGGAGTTAATCAAACCGACTGCAACTACATGTTTAAAATCATTCAGCGGGTCACGCGTGATGGTCAAAGGCATAGTGACCTTAGATTTCATAACGGGGGACTAGTTTCCCATGTCCGCCGATTTCCTTGTGGTTGACGAAATGCCAGGGTCTAACTTAATATTAGGAAGACCTTGGTTGGCCTAGCTGAAAGCGGTCTCATCCCCCATACACCAAGAGATTCACCTACCTTACGAAGGTGGTGAAATCATCATTTATGGGGAGGCTGCTACTCCCATTATTTCATCACACATGGACATGGACCAAGGCTCAGAGGTTGAACTCGAAAAGCCTAGCCAAAACGACATAAACAAACAACAACCAGTAGGCAGTAATCCAAATCCACCTAAAATAGAAACACCTACACCTGACATTGTACATACTCCTTCTCAATTAGAAACTTACATAGAACCCATCACAGATACTGAAACATCTAAAAACACTGATGCAGAAGCCATTCCATCAGATGTCCCTTGGGCTGAATTACCATTCAACGTAATCAGCGAAGGGGATGTTGAATACAGAATCATACCCGTTGACACATCGCCTAACATTAAAAAGAAAAAAATCAAAAAATTCCTAAAATAATACCATCTCAACCAGTCCGAAATGATGTTAAACTATAGCACATCTGAAACGACATTAAACTACAACAAAAAAAAATTTTAAACTACACCCCCTATCTGGAAAGATGTTAAACTATCATGTCCGCAATGACATAAAACTAGCCACGATCAGAAATGGTCGGTCAACCGAGAAACCCATCCACGTTATCCGAAATGTTACTTGTTTACAATGGGACCCGAAATGGCCTTAAACTACGCATGGAGGCCCGAAATGACCTTAAACTAGATCACACACTTGTACTTCATTTCTCCTCTTATAATTACATCCACATATTACACTTAGAACAAATGAAAAAATAAACCAAAATATTTTACATTGCCGTGTAGTGTGTGCAATCAAACTCAAAATCAACAAAAAATATTTATACATGCAATTCTGTATAATTATAAGTGTCAATCATTTTCGTTTATCTCAAGATTTTCAATTTACAATTCCCATATCAATTTGAGTCAACATAGTTATAAAGGCAAACTAAAGAAAAAACTAAAAAAACTAAGCATCTGGGATGGGAGGATCGTCCCCTTTAGATCCACTGGCGTCAAGGGCCCCTGCTTTGCTGGGGCTAGCCTCTTGAGCATCGTTACCACCTTCATCCTAAAAATACAAAACTGAGACAACCAATATAAGAATAAGAGGGCATCAAAATTTCAAACATTCTTTAGCAAATTAATTTCACAATGACAAAATACTTACCATAGGAGATCTCCCCAAACCAAACTCTAATCAACGAAGGATTTCCTCCTCTGAAACACTAGCCCAATCTATCTCACCAAAGCCTAGGTTGACGTCTACCAAGGCCTTTCCCTTGTCAACAGCCAACTAGACAGGATGTTTTAGAGGAAATTCACCCACAGTAACTTCCCCAGAAGCAGTGGTAATAACCCTCTTAGGAGATTCCATCTCAACTATGGTGTTCTCCGCAAAAGTA
The DNA here is from genome assembly GCA_015680685.1 of Gnetum montanum. Taxonomy (NCBI): domain Eukaryota; kingdom Viridiplantae; phylum Streptophyta; class Gnetopsida; order Gnetales; family Gnetaceae; genus Gnetum; species Gnetum montanum. The sequence goes on along the minus strand of MNCI01030754.1, from coordinate 29,756 downwards.
TCGAATGCAGAACGTAAGCCCAAACCCTCTACAAACATCTCAAGTTGCCGTTTCTCTATAGAAACTTCTTTCAATGATTTCTTATAGTGGTGTTTATGATTCTTCTCAGCTTGGCCCCACTTACGCACCTTGGAGGCAAATGCCTTCCAATCCTGGCACTTCAGATTCAATAGGTCTATCTGGGATTTACGTTCTGCGAACCTTCGAGTTAGTGACACATGATGATTTAACAAGTTCCAATATCTATTGTACATAATCTTGGACGTTCACCAAGAACTATCACCTGCTAATCGGGCTAAAGCGAATTCATAACAAGCTTTGAGGTCATCGCGTTCGACTGATAACTCGGAGACTTCCTTCTCCTTTGTTTGGATCTGCAACCATAGTTGTTCGATGGATCGCCTACAGGTCCACACCGACTTGGCGTTATGGACAAGCTTTCTGCCACCTCATTATAAACTGGCCTTGGTACCTGTTCCACTTCTGGGGGTAGTGTAGGCAAACTGTCGATGCTTATTACCTCGGAAGGATTCCACTTCAACTTGGCACCTATGCGTACGAAAAGATCAAACGTTAAGACAACAGAAACATGGTGTGACACTCTAAAACAACAAACCATTTAAAAACATTATACCTATTTCAGGGTGGACCTCCTGAATCCGTTCGACAACTTCTTCTGCAATTCCAGCCACAAAATCCATCTTACTTGGCATTTCCATCCAAGTAAATGGCTCACAGGTGCAGGATGAACTAACCTCAGCGGTCCTCCCAGGGGGAACCGTCTTCATGGGTACGTCTAAGCGCACCGTCCTGGTTTCCCTCCCTTCGTCTGAGAAAAATGAAAATATGAAAATAAAATACTGTAGAAATGACAACTAACAGGGCAAGTTGAAATAAGATAAAAAGAAAACATACCACGCTCCTTGTCACCTTCTGGGGGATCACCTAAATCCAGATTTCCTTGAAGAAAGCTGCGGAACATCTGTTCGACACCACCCTGGTCATCCAACGGCTCAGTTTTTGTGGTGTTTTCCTTTAACTCCTCCGTTCCCCTTCCCCGATCCTTCTCCACATTTTCCTCTTCATTATTCCGCTCCGTGTTGGTCTCCTCCTCCTCAGTAATGGTTTCTAACGCCTGCTTCCTCACTTCTCAAACCAAGCCAAAGACGTCAATGACATGTAAGCGATTGAAAAGAAAAAAAAATATTATGAACAAAATGAAAACAATAAAATAATAAGCTGGTGAAGTCTACATACCGGGCATCTTGAATCTTATGCTCTTTACTCGTGGCTCGCTCACATTCGAAACTTCCCCAGTTGGGTGTTCGTGTCTTTTCAGCTTCGATCTGGCCTGGCCAACAGTTTCTTTAATAACCCGCTCAGCTCTTCTTGAAGTGAGAGGCACATTATCTGGCTCTAATGCCAAACTATCGTGAGTATGAATGGAGGTACCCGATGATCCCCTAGTCGTAATAGACACGAACTCATCAATGCCCTCAGGAGCATCTTGGGACTTGGCTATTTTGAACAAGTGGTTGATCCATGGGCGGGATAGTTGACCCCGATCCCATAGAACAAACTTGTTGTCTGCACGGACTACCAGAAACTTGGTGAAGCGACGAAGGTAACCAGTGAAGAAGGTAAAGGTGAAGTGGGATTGTGCCTCGACATTCGAGCGCAATCGCACTATCTCCTTGTGCATGCTCGACAACAAAAATTCAGCCCAGTTATAGCGCATGCCAGTTTCCAGGATAGTTCGCATAATGCGTACAGCCTCAACCCCAAGAATCCATACCTGAGAAAGGGTTTTGGGGAATACCTACACCCTAAACAGGGGATACAGTTCATTTACCTCCTCAACCTTTGCTTTCCCTTGCATCGGGAATCCCTTGGCACCCTTGGCTAGGCCCAACCAGTCCTCCAACTCGTGCACTGTATGGAGCTCTTTATGCGCTCTGTCTAAAACTACACTTATGCCATCTGCCAGTACCCTAAATAAGTTTGAAAAGAATTCTGGCGACAGATGGAAAACTACCTTAACACCCTTAATGCGGGTGTTGTAGTAGGAGACAGACTCATTAAAAGAATCCACGATCCCAATCATTTCCCCTATTGATACATTAGGACTTGGGGTCATGAAGAGCTCCATAAGGTCGGCATTGTCTAAGCAGCGAACGATAGATGGCGAGGCATGGTTATGTAACCATTTCTGAGCCTTAATCACCTCCTTGAACTTCATCGACAGGGTTGTCTCAGTTTGCCCAGTTGTAATAGGATCCCCACTAGGAGGTACATCAACTGCAAGTGCAATTTGAGATTGTCGTATCAGTATAACTCTCGGTAGTTAAAACACGTTAACACATCTAGGAAGGGTTGTCATTTACCGTCAGTGATGGACTTAGATGTGCTGCTTGAACCAGAGTCACGAGGGAAAACTGGCCCCTGGTCCAACCAATCTTTATCTAGCCATCCATGAGCTTGGCATATTGCCAATGCTCTAGAGAATTGTTGGTGAAAATATACGATATCCCCCTTCATTAGACCTAATACAGCTTTACGAATGGTGGGACCCGCCATAAATGCCTCTAGAGCGGTACGGGCTAAGGCAAGCCCATCATCCTCGACACATATTCCGTCTGCATTAACTTTAGGCCTACAAACGAAAGAATGTCAAAACTGAGGCAAATGCCAAACGACGAAAAGAAGCAATAAACTTGAACGGTCATACCTGCCCACCCGGTACACTGTGCCAAGAGGGTTCTGGAATAGCGTGTGCGCACGCACGACTAAAAATAAGGTATTGTCGAGGTAGTCTTACTCTCGTGGTAATCAGGCCCACACGCGCACTAACGGGCGTGTAGACCTGGGCCCGCAGGAAGAACCGTCCTCATTCGTAAGCTACCCCTCGTCAATGTCTTCCATGAAGACAACGACACCCTCCATGGCTCCTGGCACCATTGCCTAAAGTATGCTCCGTGCCACCAGTTCATCAGGTGTGACCAGATAACTACTTTAAAATTGTCCTGTATGAAGGACAGGAATTCAGATGCATCTTCTCTGAACCAAACCCCGTTGTGGTCCACGGTTAGGTCCGGGGTAGGCTCATCCACCTCCATGGGGCCAAACCATGTTAGCACCCCAACAAGCTCAACCATGAGGAGAAAAGGCTTGGTGTCCCTGCAAACAACCAGAGTACCAACGTAAAATTAGCCATGCTTCAAAACAACATGAAAAACAAAGGTTCACATCGTAGACTGACACTTAGAAAAATTTTCTAACTGTTTACGCTTGGCGTATACGCTGCTAAACCTAGCGTAGACGCTGCCAAAATTTGTTTACACCCGGCGTATATGTTGCTAAACCCAGCGTATACGTTGTCGAAATCTGTTCACGCCTAGCATATACATTGCCTGACCCAGCGTATACGCTGACAACTAACTGTTTACGTTGATGCTCGAACCTCTTATGCTCAACATATGTGCTGAAGAAATCCTCAGCGTATACGTCACAGAAGTGGCCAGCGTAAATAGTCTACGCTAGACACTGAACAAACAGTTTACACCGAAAACATGAAAAACAAGTCTACGCTGTATCATACTTGAAAAGACAAACTGTGTATGCTCAGCGTATACGCTGAAGGAACCCTCAGAGTATACGCCGTCACAGCGTAGATCGTCTACGCTGATGAAACAGAAAGCTTACGTTGACAAAACAGAACTTCGTGCATAGAAAACTTATTATGCTGTACAGTCTTCAGCGTATACGCTGATACAACCATCTACGCTTTGTGCAAGAAAAGTGATTATGCTATGCACTGAAAACACATTACGCTATGATAGTCTACGCTAACCCGACCTTACGCTGTGAATTTATGCTCGGCGTATACGCCGAAATCTCTACGCTAAACTTTATGCTCAGCGTATATGCCGAAGTCTCTACGCTAAACTTTACAGTCGGCGTATACGCCGAAACCCTCCACGAGACTGTCTATGCTATGAAACATGCATAAGCAAAAATAACTAACAAAGGCAGAGTCATAGCCTACCTGTGTGATGATCTAGGCCATGAAGGAATCCTTGGCCGGGGCAGGCACTACAGCATGGCTTCGCTCTCCTCTGAGAAGGTCAAGTCAGGACTCTTCCTCCCCTGCCCTTCCACCTCCTTGCCTTTGCCAATCTCGGCGTCTACGCTGGGATTGACAGCTTACGCTGAGTGTTGAAACTCTGTACGCCTATGCTCAACCTTCTACGCATGGCGTCTACGCTGGGGTTTAGTCGGCATCTACGTTGGGGTTTAATCGATCGGCGTCTACGCTGGAGTTTGGGTTTACGCTTATGCTAGGTTTCGTAGTTTATGCTTACGCTCACTCAATCGCTTACGCTTAGAATGCAATGTAACAAATGAAGCTTCCCCCCCTTTTTTATAGCGCTTCGCTGTCGCTGATGCCGCTACCTCCCAGTTTGCTACTTTTTACCTTTTTACTCATTTTTCGTCAAAAATTCGCTCAAAAATAATAAAAAAATAGAAATTACTACATCCTGATTCCCCTGTGAACCCCATTCCAGGCATTTACGCCGAACATTCCAGCTTAAACTACCATTGCAGCCCAGTATGGCCTTAAATTGCCATTACGGCCCGGTATGACCTTAAACTGCCACCTCCAGATTACATGTGGCCCGGTAAGGTGCTAAACTGCCACTCATCACCCGGTAAGGCATTAAACTGCCACCCACGGCCCGATATGGCCTTAAAACTGCCATGCGTCCCGGTGTGATGATAATCCACCATCGTGCATGTACACATAATTTGAAATTACCAAAAAAAAAACGTAAAACGATACCCATTAGCTCATTCAGCTCTCTGTTTATTGGCAGGAGCAAGCCTGATGGATTGCCAGCACTTAACCGAACCATTAATTATCGATGGACCATACGACAGAATTGCAAGGGACATCAACATAAACCTCATCCACTTAAGTTCATCAACGGACGACGCAATCATAGCCTCAACACAGCAAACAACAGACAACTACAAAAGTATGAAAAAATCCCTCGACATAGAAGCCGAAACCATCACCGAAGATCCGTTGAACGAAACCCCCATCACCATGCCCAATGGGGAAATTAAAATATTAAAATTATGTACATTACTAAAATCGCAATTAGCTAAAAACATTGAAGACGTGCTTAGGGAAAATATGAAAGCATTCGCTTGATCTTACATGGATATGCCCGGGTTAGATCCTCGAATTATCCAACACAACATTATCCTTGACCCAAAATTGAGACCGGTAAAAAAAAAGGCATGAAAGGTCAAACCCGAAGTGGTGTTGGCAGTTCGTAATGAGATTACCAAACTTTATCAGGCTGGCTTCATTCGAGTTGTTGATCACACCGAGTGGGTATCTAACATGGTCATTGTTTCGAAGAAGAACGGAAGCATTCGCTTATGCATTGACTTTCGGGATTTAAATGTTGCAACCATAAAAGATGATTTTCCTCTACCCAGCATCGATCAACTTGTCGACTCGACCGCTGGGCATGCACTGTTATCTTTTATGGACGGCTTCTCGGGATACAATCAAATACGCATCAACCCGGAGCATCAGCTTCGGACAACCTTTAGGACATCATGGAGAACCTTTTGTTACACAATAATACCCTTTGGTCTTAAAAATGCTGGGGCCACGTATCAAAGAGCCATGACATTCATCTTTAGTGATTACATGTTACACTCGCTCAACGACTATGTAGACGACATTGTGGTTAAGTCCAAAATATCAGAACAACATATACAAGACCTTGACCTGGTATTAAAATGTTGTTTAAACTATGAATTGAGACTCAACCCAAGAAAATGTGTCTTCAGCGTCAAGGTAGGCAAAATGCTTGGATTTATAGCCTCAGAAGCAGGGATACGAGTAGACCCTGATAAGGTTAAGGCCATAACAAACCTAAAACCACCAAGCAACCTTACCGAACTTCAAGGTCTACAAGGTAGATTACAGTTTATCAGGTGCTTCATAGAAAAATTGACAGACAAACTAAAACCTATGAACCACCTGTTATGTAAGAACGTCCATTTTGAATGGACTTCGTAGTGTCAAGAAGCATTTGATAACATTAAAACGACACTTGCTCGATTACCCACGGTTTATCCACCTCAAAACGATAAACCATTTTACATCTACCCCGCTACTTCGGATTCGTCAATTGCATCTATGCTTTGCTAGAAACGAGATGACGGAACCGAAGTCCCTGTATATTACTTAAGCCATGCATTAGTTGCTCACAAGAAAAAGTATAACGACGTGGAGAGGTCCTGGTTAGCTTTGGTCTTTTCTTTGAGAAAATGGCGACATTACCTCTTCCATAACCAAGTTAATATAATTTGCAAGGACAATGTGCTCAGGGCCATCACAGGAAACATTTATGAAACGAGTCGAATAGCTCGCTGGAAAGCCATGATAGCTAAATTTGATCTGTACTACATAGTGCAATCATCAGTTAAAGGTCAAGCCATAGCAACTCAAATGACCACGTCACCAAGAATTCCCGGATGAGAATACAAACGCAATAGACATAGTGCCCAATGACTACGATGCCATTCTAAACTTTGATGGAGCATCCACCTCTTGAGGCGGAAGTGCAGCCGCTGTCATCACCGATCTCTCCGGGGAGATCTGACCCTTTGCTTATCATTTCAACTTTCATTGTACAAACAACATAACAGAGTACGAAGGTCTCCTTAGAGGTCTTGTGGCAGCATTGGCTTTAGACATCACACGACTTGTGGTCAGAGGAGACTTGCAACTGGTCATAAACCAGGTCACAGACGTCTATACATGTAAAGCCCAACATTTACAACCATACTGCAACTTGGCAAAACACCTAATGAGGTGATTCAAAAACATCGATGTGCAACACATCTCTAGAAATGACAATACCATTGCAGATGCACTAGCCACCTTAGCATTAAACATATTGCCAGACATGTTCCACACATTGCCAAGCTCCATAACCAGTTGTGAAAAACCAATAACTNTGCCAGACATGTTCCACACATTGCCAAGCTCCATAACCAGTTGTGAAAAACCAATAACTGATACTCTTGACATGCTGCCGATCACATCTGTTAGTACGATGTGCGCGATAGAATGGTATGATGACATAAAAGAATACCTTCTACGCCGCGAAACACCATGACATCTAATAAATGCATAAAAGGATGCAATACGAAAACGTTCTAAGCAGTATACCCTAGTAGGGGACACGTTATGTCGTAGATCTTACGAAGGCATATTGCTAACATGTGTTGGTAGTACCGATGTCCAAACCATTGTCGAACAAGTACACGACGGACTATGCGGAGGACACATAGCACCAAAGGCCATGGCAACAAAGATCAGATGCTTAGGCTACTATTAGCCACACATGGAATATGACTGTCTTTCCAAGGTCAAAACATGTAGTACTTGTCAAAAACATAGCAATCTAATACATGTCCCACCAAATGAGTTACATACAGCGCAAATCACGTGGCCCTTTCAAAAGTGGGGATTGGACCTTATCGGCCCGATAACACCTTCATCTTCTGCAGGGCATAGCTTCATCATAACTGCAACCTAATATTTTACGAAGTGGGTAGAAGCTGCCCCCCTTCGAAAAACTACATCTAAACATGTATGCAATTTCATTCTTGAAAACATTGTAACCTGCTTTGGCATTCCCATGACAATCATCACTGACAACGGGCCACAATTTAGTAATGCCGAGACCAAAACCTTTTGTGAAAGTCTAGGGATAAAACACTCGTTTTCATCCCCTTACTATCCTCAGAGCAATGGGCAAGCAGAGGCGATGAACAAAACAATTATTACAATACTCAAAAATATGCTCACCCAAAGCAAGCGAAGATGGCACGAATAATTGATATATGCATTGTGGGCATACCGTACTACACATTGAACTTCAACAGGTAAAACACCCTATAGTCTTGTTTACGGTTCAGAAGCTGTTTTACCTTTGAAATTATAGGTACCATCTTTAAGGATAATACTTTCTGGACTCCTCAACGACGAGCAAAACAATGATCTGCGCATCATTGACCTCGACTCGGTGGAGGAAGAACGCATACGCACACTCGATCAGATCGAATGGTATCAAAAACAACAACGGCAACGACATCGGCACGACACCCATAAACACCCTATCAAGGAAGGGGACCTTGTACTTAAGGCAGTTCGAGAACACTCAGACAAATTCTCAGCCAACTGGGAAGGGCCTTACTTGGTCATTAAAGCATTTGACAACAGAGCGTTCAAGCTCGTCAATATGGAGGGGAATGAGCTTGCCAATCCGACCAATCACTTGTTCCTAAAACCATTCTACATTTGAGTACAAGCTCAGGTACGTGCAAGTTCTGGATTACGACTTTAAACTGATACCATAGAAAAGTCCTGGATTATGACTCAAAACTGATACCACAGAAAAGTCCTGGATTATGACTCAAAACTGATACCACAGAACAGTCTTGGATCATGACTTAAAACTGGTACAACAACTCGTCCTGGAATCATGACGATAAACTAGTACCATGCCATGTCTGTAATGACAATAAACTAGCACCCGTCCGACACAACAGTAAATCGCCATCGTTGCATTCACCAGAGTCCACTAAGACTATAAACTAGTTTGCCTCTTCATGGTCCGCTAAGACTAAAAACTGGCAACGTAACGTCCGCCACGATGCTAAACGGGCAATGTCCAATGGGTTATGACATAAAACTAACCCATGATAGTCCGCTAAGACTATAAACCAGTAAGTCCATCTCTGGTTTCTCAATCCGCTGCCACATTCAAACTTCATCAGAATCACTGCATCGCTCGCCATCAGACAATCCCACTAATGTCGCTGCCACTCATATACAGTGCCTGAAATCACCTCCAATGTCTTTGTAAATGTGTAAGTCTAAGCTCGCTTATTCACTCATGGTTTTCTTGTTTCCTTGGAGTTATGTTTGCAGGATGACACCAAGAGGTTGTCACACAAGAATGCATTTCATCATAAGCAGCAAGATGAGATAATGTTTACAGCACACATGATAAGACTAAATCAAACCATTCGCTAGTACATCCCCATCTCCCAACACACTCTATTTATGCACCGACACAGTTTACTCAGTCACACCTTTGATACACCCAGTACATCCAAAACTTTGAGCACGCTGTTGCATACTATAACACTTTGAAGCAGCTGCAACACATGACATAACACTTGCACATGAGTACAGAATCAATGCACATTTTCTTCAAAAAAAAAATGCAAGACCCTTGGCACTTCCCATACAAGCCCTAGGCAGGAAGGAAGTTGTTTTGGAACTAAGTACTCATGTCAAAAACAATCAAGAAACATCCAGTTGCATAGCTTTGGCTCTCCACCAACAGGCTTCCCCTAAAAACTAAACAAGGGTCCTGTTCCTCCAAAGAATGTAACACATCCTCCCGTGGCTTTGGCCTTACTAGAAAGTTCTCTTGAACATTACCCAAGAGTCTTGTTTTGCTAAAGAACGCACATTACATGTTTGGACTCCAAGTCTGCTAAATAATGGCTATTGACAAGGATCATCATGACACATACACTAGAGCATCCCCTTTTCATCAAGCACAATCCCTTAAGCAGTTACTAGTCCCCACAATCCCCATTCTCCTACAAGATAAAAAATTCCATTATCCCAATCCCATGTACTACTAAACACGGTGCGATGACGTCTAGTCAAGTGGCAATGGACAAAGCCTCTATCAAGTTGCTTGTGGTGTTTTGCACTTCTTTGTCGATGCTTCTTAGGTCGATTCCTCCAAACTTCAACAAAGAGGGGTCAATGAAACACCACAAAAATTTTGAGCTTAGTACTTGTCCAACACCAAGTAGGACAGACGACCTCGGCTGCATTTGGTGTCACACTTGGCAATTTCGGAGATTTGATGCTTAATTTTCACTAAGTATGTAGTCCCAGCATATATGCCCAGCATATATGCCCAAGTGTACATTCCCAGCGTATACGCTCAAAATCTCAGCGTATACGCCCAGCGTGCGCGCTCAAGTTCATAGCGTATACGCCCAGCGTACACGCCTCATATGTATGCCTAGCAGGTACAACAGATGCATACGCCCAGCAATAAGATCCCTAGAGATAGCATGGAAACAACACTGCAGAACAAGATTTGGTACAAGGTAGCAAACATCAGCGTATACGCCCCAGCTTATCCACCCAGCACACCAGCGTATATGCCCAGCATCCACCAGCGTATACGCCAGCGTCCATGACATCTACGGCCAAGTTCGCATACACCCAGCACCTCCAGCGTACACGCCCAGCGTATACGCGCATAGTCTATGCTCACTGCAGACAGCGTATACGCCCAGCGTATACGCTCGGCAAATGTAACATATTGTATGCTTGTAAATTTTACGCCCTTGCACCCGGTCAACATGCCATGTGTCGCCCAACCTGAGTCTGCCGTCAAAACCTATATAAAACCCCAATTTTTCACGAAATCGAGAGAGGTCAGCAAAAAATTCCCAGAGCACACCAGAGAACAGAGACGCTGCGAACTAGAGCATAAAACCTTTTACGCTGGATAACCTTGTATGCTAAGCATACAGCCTCTACGCTATGCTTATAGTGTGACCAACTGCAATCATCCCTGCACCCACCGGGGCTTTTCGTCTGCCTTATGTTCCACTTACAACTGTGTTAGACCGGTGCATTGTACTTTCATTATGTAATGCCATTGTTACATTTTCTTCCCATAATCGTTTACAGTTTGCATTAATTGTTGTATGTATTCTATTTACGCCTGTTTACGTTTACACTCTGTTCGCATTGGTTACACTATTTACGCTCTGATTTACGCCCACTATGCCATTTACGTATAACCCAGCGCATAGCACTCCGGTGTACGTTCGGGGAAATCCTTGTCTGATCCGCGTGCGGACCCCCCAAGGTACTCTACCTTCGTTCAGTCCAGCTCGCCCTCAGGCGAAGGTAGGGTCTTCTATGCACGTCCTGTGATCCCACGGTCTCTGTTTCTTTCCAGCCTGAGGCCGATGATTTCGGGCGGTACAGGACCAAAACTCTAAAGATTCTACCAAAGAATTCAAGTATGTCAAACAAAGACATTAAATCAAGAACATGGACACTAACAGTGAGATGAGTTATGGACAACATGGATGGATGATGGAGAATGTGAATGGAATTCTGAATTAAGGTCATAAGAAGTCCCTTGTGGATTTGTGTTTAAATAACTTGTTAAAATCCATCCTTAGTCCATACCAAAATCAACCACTTTCAATGACTTTGAATTGCCACTCCAAGAGTAATCCACCCCCTCAAGACACAAGAGTGTTCCACAGAACAATAACCATTCCTTAAGAAGAAGAAAAGAGAAGCAGGAAGTGAGAGAGGGCCTTAGTTAGAGAGGACATTCAAGCATGGGTAACATGTCTTTCTAGTGTCATAACTAGTGATTGTAGCTCATTTATTTATCTAAGGGATGTGCTTTGAATTCCCATCATGTTTTTTTTTGCTTTATTTTATTTTGTTTTATTTTTTTATGAGAACCACACCATGTAAAGACTTATTTAACTTCCTATTATTGGTCAACACGGAATGGTAAGAAGTTTATAAAAACACACATGCACCCAAGTAAGTAGAAGAGTACAAAAAGTATTGAGTTTCCTTGAAGTCACACCTTGTGCAAACCTTTGAATCCTTCCGAGTTCTAGAAACTACCAAGGTCATAAATTTATTAAAAGTTTATTTAATGAAAGGGACATCATACTTCCAAAATAAGAAAAGCCATAGAGTTTGTGGATGGATGGATTTCATGGACTCACTGCTTCTTCCATGGAAAAGAAACCATGTCTTAGTCATCGGTACAAAAATTAAAACATAGAAACCAAACATTAGCAAAAAAAAACATTAAGCACAAACCACCATTAGCAAAAACTACAACACCACTATGTCCTGTTGGCACAAAGCACATTTATTAACAAAAATTAAAAAATCACACTAAAATAAAGTAAAATATATAAGAAAATGTAAAATATTCAGGAAATATTTAAATGTACTAATGATGGTGTAAAAAAAATGGTGTAAAATAGGAAGAAGTTTTAAAAATAAAAAAAAGGTCTAAATAAGTAATTTGCAAAAAATAAAAATGTGTAAAAAAAAAATAGAAAAACTAAGGAGCCACGTATGTGATTAGTATCAATGGCCATCTTCCCCATGATTGAGTTGGAAGGAGGAGATCTGAAAAATTGAGCATGGTTGTCCATTTGTTGAGGTATTTGTTGCACTAGCTTACTTGGGATCGTGGAAAGGCTTTATCTATCAGATGTTGACCAACTTCTTTTTGTTTGGCTTTTTAGGTTTGTATATGATCATGACCACAAAAGAAAAGGTTTAATCAATTATATAAGGCTCCTTTCACAATGTTTGGAATTTGATTCATTGGGGTACATGTGTGGGATTCCAATAGACAACGTTATCTCTTAGTTGAAATTTCTCTTTCCATATCCTAAGGTCATGTCATTGTTTGTTCAATGCCTTGTACACTTCATTTAATGATAGGGCTACTAATCTATTTTCATCTAGCACATTTAGGTTGATGAGTATTATTTTTGTGCTAGACTTATGTCAAGGTCTAAGTCACAAGTTATTGAGAGTGTACAAAGCTCAAACTGAATTGGGAGCATTGGGAGTTTTCCATATACTAGCCTCATAGGGAGAGTAGCCTATAGAAAGTTTCCATGTTGAACAGTAGGCCTAAAGGACATCATTGAGTTTTGTGCTCCAATCTCTCCTATATTTGTTAATAGTTCTAATTAGAATCTTTGCGATTTCCTTGTTAGTCACCTCTATTTGATTATTAGCTTGGGAGTGATAGGGTGTTGTTAATTTATGTTCAACCCCTAAGTGTTGCATGAGTTTTTGAAAAGTAGCACCTGTAAAATGGGTTCCCTTTTTTAAAATTATTGCATGTGGCATCCCAAACCTATTCACAACATTTTGTTATATAAATCAAGTAGCACTGGATGATGTACAATCAATGATAGTTGCTACTTCTGCTCATTTGGTATAGTAGTCAATGGCAACGATTATATATGCCTTCCCATTGGACATGGGTGTGATGGAACCCATGAAATCTATGTACCATATGTCAAAGGATTCTAGTAGTTAAAAACACTGTTGAGGGTCCTCCATATGTGCAGTCATCCAACCATCTCATTGACAATGCTCACAGAATTAGTCAAATTGGTGGGCTTCCCTAAAAATTATGGACTAGTCATATCCTACCATTAGGATTTTTATGGTTGTGTGTCTTCCAACATAGTGGCCCATACAAGGACTCTCATGAGCATTCTAGAGAACACACAATTGATCTGCATTAGGTACACACAAAAAAACAAGGCCATTGATGCACACCTTGTAAAGATGTATGTTGATTTCCATGAAGTGTTTAGGCCGATGAAGAAATTATTATTTCTTCATGCAGTCTAGATCTCGTGGCATCTCTTAAGTGAGAAGATAAATGAGGATGTCATCATACTTGTAGCAACTGAAAACATCAAAGGCTAGAATGATACATCGAGAGGTCCACAACCATATAGCTTTGACCCTACGTTTGCATGAGGGTCTACTGAAAATGGAGGCAGAATGCCTAAGATAGCCTTATCGATTGAACTAGGACTTATGGGGTGTTATGAAAAAAATAAATGCAAGGTGTTTACACAGTGTTTGCAACATCCATGGTGCCTACGGGGGCAAGTTTAGTCAAGGTTTTTGATGTAAGACAAAGGTACAAATGAATGAATATGTGCAAAAATAGCAAAAAATGTGGATAGAATGCTAAAATGCAAGAGAAAATGATAAAAATGTACAAGATATAAGTGAAAGAGAAAGTGACACCATCCCAAATAGGGGGGGGTGTGTGCGGGGAGCATAGTTAACTACGAAGGGAAGATAAGGAGTTATACAGTGTGCAAACAAGTGTAGTCGGTAGTGTAGTCATAGTCTTAGGGTATTTGGACTTTGAAAATTAATGTTTGCTATGAAGTCTGGGCCTGCTAGGTTGGCTGCAATAGTGTCCCATAGGCTACAGTGTTCTATAGGGTGTAATGATGCTATGGTGGCATGCAACGGTACCAAGTGTTGTCCCAAAGTTCACCAAAATGCCAAATGTGCTTAGGTGCTAGAGTGCTCTAGATGCAAGTTTTCTAACCAAATGCTTCAAAGTGCCAACCCATAGAACATGGAACGTTGGGGTATTTATAGGACTAGGGTTAGCCTAAATTTTGAATCAGGCACCACGTGACAGAGGGGTAGTTGGGACTATGTTAGCCCCAACTACACTCCCATTGAAGCAAATGGTGTTCTACTGGTGTGCTCCAATGGACCTTGTGAGACTGCTAGATTGTGAATACACTACCAAGAATACATGTGTGAGTGCCAAACAAACCACAATGTACCTAAAAATAATGCAAGAGTGTAGTTTTGGAGACCACATTGTCCACTCTCTTGAGTGGTGTAGGTACAATTTTGGGGGCAAAGGGGGATGCAAAAAAAAATGCAAATTTCTAATCTTTCTTGCTAAAGGAATATTAGAGCTAAGTTTTGAGGCTCCTAAAGGTAGTTCTACTTGACTATGCTCTAGAGCATAGTCCCAACAGTTAGATAAATTTTTCCAAAAAATGTGTTTTAGTGTAGACTACACTCTAGAGCATAGTCTCAGTAGTGAGAGCATAGCCTTGACACTTAGAAAAGTCTGGAAAAAATTGATGTCCTCATGTAAACTATGTTGACTACGCTTTGGGGCATAGTAGGAAGCATATCCTCAGAAGTTAGAAAATTTGTTAAATTTTTTTTTCCATGCCAACCAAGCCTAATAGCTTCTACCTTGAGACTTAGGCAAATCTACAAAACTAGCCATTTCTATGAAAACTACACTGACCACGCTCTAGATCATAGTTCTAGTAGTAATAGTGTAGTCAAGACACATAGAAACTTTTGTAGCTACTATCAACACTTGGAAAAATCTTGTAGATCTAGGCCATCTATGTCAACTACGCTAACTATGCTCTAAAGTGTAGTTCCAGCAATGGAAGCATAGTCTCAACACTTAGAAAATAAATTTACCAAGTTTTAAAACTTAGAAAAATTTGCAATTAAAACTTAGAAGCCCAAATTTGGTGGTGTTTAATTGGCCCCTCTTTGTTGACATGTGGAGGAGTAGCCTAAGAGATGTCGACAAAGAACAAAAAACACCACAACAGGCCTGACACCAACATTGCTCATCAGTACTTGACTAGAAGTTGCTTCACCATGCTCAAGAGTGCTTAGGGTAATGACATGCTAGAGATAAAGGGTGTAGAGAATGCATGATAAGGGGATAAAAATGAAATGAGATGCAAACAATGTGATATGGTACTAAGGTGTCTTGTCACCAAAATGATGACCTCTCGTTGGATTACTTATGAGAGAGCTAGCATCCATGACACTAGAATGGCTTGCCCCTGAGATTGTGACCTCGTTAGAGTGCTTATGAGAAGGTCGATGCAGATTCAGGTTTAAACCTATTGTGAAATTTCATTTATGCTAATTTTTCTTTGGGACATGTTTTACTCCATTCTTCTTTGCTTTTTTGTGTTTTGGCTATGAGGTGAACTTGCTTTGGGTTCTACACATTATGAAATGCTAGCGACAGGATGCTTTCTATCAGGTGGGCTACATGTCACCTAACAGGATTTACTTTAGTGCAACCATGTCGTGTCTATAGGACAAGTGTTTCCTCCCTAGGATGAGTTACATTACATTTCCTTGAGCTTTAACTAGCCCACAAAGACTCCCCATGGATGAGTTGTGTCACATCTACAATGGGTTCTGTGGTTGACATAAAGAGCATGCCATGTGCATCAGAGGGGTTGTAATCTCAGTAATGTAGAGAAAGGTAGGGAAATGCAAGGTAAAATGGGTAAATTCAAGTAGGCTATAGCAAGGTAATAGGGGTGTGCACTCTTGAGCAGTTTAGCTAGTCTAATCATGCACATAAGAGTAGTGTGGTGACTTGCCACTATAATGAGATGCATCTCTGCATGACTGCCTCTAAGGCTTCATCCTACAAACACAACTTAGAGAAAAGAAGAAAATAACTACACAACATGAGATGAGTAAACTACTAGATGTGAGGATGCTATAAGTGCTGCAACAACTAGACCAGTTGCAAGAGCCTAAAGGGCTAGTGAAGGCACCAGGAAATTGATGTTGCAATTACTCGAAATGCTTATGCTAACGATGAGGGCTCAAAGCACTAGTGAAATGCCCAAGGGATTGAGCAATAACAAGAGCCTGAGGAGAAAACAAAAAAATGGTAGGGGGCTGTAATGCTGCAAATGTTCCAGAGGTCTCTCCCGTTAGAGGCTTAAGGAACTAGCAAAATGCCTAGGGCTAGTAGTATTGCAAGTGCTACTTAGAGTTGGTAGTGCTACAGGTGCGACTTGGAGCTAATAATGTTGATGGCAATGATAGAAGCTCCGAAAGATCAGAAAAATGCCCAAGGGTAACTTTGGAAGTTTAGCAAAATGCCAGATGGGGTAATGCTACAAATGTTCCAGAGGGCTCTCCCAATGATAGGGAATCCATTCTAGAACTACAGTTTTCCCACCTTGCCCAAGAGATGTGGGTGGATGGCATGGAGTTAGAAGTATGGTCGCTCGCTTATCCATAGAACTATGTGTGTTGAACTATGAACCTAGTTTAAGGTCCTAATAGACCATGATGTGCTATTTTATAGTCCTAGTAGATTGTTGGGTGCCAGTTTAGCATTGTAGCGAATGGTGAATGTTGTGCTAGTTTAATGTCATAACCTAAGAACAAACTGTGCCAGTTTAGCATCATAGTGGATGGTCTATGCTAGTTTATAGTCATAGCGAACTATGCTATGCCAATTTATAGTCATAGCCAACTCTGTTGTGCTAGTTTATAGTTGTAGAAAATTATGTTATGCGAGTTTATAGTTGTAGTAGACTCTACTATGCCAGTTTATAGTCATAGCAGACTATCTATGCTAGTTTATAGTCATAGCAGACTATCTATGCTAGTTTATAGTCATAACAAACTATCTATGATAGTTTAGCATCATATTAGATGATCTATGCTAGTTTATAGTCATAATAGACTATCTGTTCCCAGTTAGCATCATAGTAGATGATCTATGCAAGTTTAGCATCATAGCAGATGATGGCTTACATTGCTTTATCATTGATGAGACATTAGGTGCTATGTGTAGTAAAACTTTAGATATGAGTGGTTCATCAAATTGGAAAATTCATTACCATCATGGTTAGCAAGCTTGAATGCCCCATTGTCATAGGCCTTGACAACCAAGAAAGGTCCTTTCCAATTGGTTGAGAATTTATCTGTAGGTTCATGAACAACCTTGAGGACTAAGTCCTCTTTCTTGATCAAGTGCTAGTGCTGATTATTATGGTGCTTCTACCATTGCTTTTGTTGGTACTGCTCGATGCGATCAAGTTTCTACATGCACTCCTCCTCTATTGAGTCAAGGTCTATGATCCTCGACTCATCATTTTGTGCCTCATTGATGAAGCTTGAAAGGATTACATGGAGCAATGGGACCTGCACTTCAAGAGACAAGATGGCTTTAGACCCATAAACCAAACTATATGGTGTCTTACCTATTGCAATTCTTCATGTTGTGTGGTAGGCCTAGAGTGCATAGATCAACTACTCATACCATCATCATTTTATACTACTAAGCATCTTCCTTAAAAGATTGACAATGATCTTGTTTGTGGCCTTTTCTTGGCCATTCACTTGCAAGTACTAGGACAATGAAAAGGAATGTTTGATCTCAAAGCATTCCCAAAAGGCTTTGGTCTTAGCACTGCTAAACTGTGGCTCGTTGTCAATGACTATGGTCATGGGTAAACCAAAATGAGTCATTATGTTGTCAAGTATGAATTTGCAAACCTGCTGTGAGGTCATCTTCTTGAGGGGAATAACTTCAACCCATTTCATAAAATACTCAATTGCGATTATAATGAAGCTATTTCCTATAGAGGATGTAAACATTATAGGCCATATGATGTCCAATTCCCAACATTGAAACAACAACGTGATCTACATTATATGCAATTTAGTAGGTGGTATATGCATTAAGTTTTCATGCTGTTGACACGTGTCACACGTCTTAACCTTGAAGATGCAATCATGCTCCATGTAAGGCCAACAGTAGCCTAAGGGTCTAATCTTCATCGCCATTGCCATGGGTGCTATGTGGCCTTTGTAGAGTCCCTCGTGGACTTGGCCAATGATCTTCTACACTTCACTATTGCTAACGTAGGCCAACAGTATGCCATCGTAGGATCTTAGGCACAAAGTGCTATCACCCACGATGATGTACTACCATGATTTCTTTTGCTCTATGTCCTTTTGGGTAGTGGTTAGATGTTGTGGAGGTTCATTCGATAGAAGATACACCTTAATTTCGTCGTACCACTCTATTACATGGGTTGTGCTTATTGTGGCCATGGATGCAATGTCATTTGTTTGTGTGATAGGAACAGTGCAATTTTCCATCGAATTGGACAATGCATGAAACATATTAGGTGCAATGTTTAAGGCTAATGTAGCTAATGCATTGGCAATGGAATTTTTGTTGTAGGGGATATGCTAAACATCAGTAGTTGTGAATTGTTTGAGTAAGCGCTTTTCCAAGTCACAATAAGGTTGCAAGTGTTAGGCTCTACAAGCATAAACCTCTATGACTTGGTTGATAACTAGTTGTAAGTTACCTCAGATTACTAGGTTTTGTATTCCTAGGTTGAGAGCTACTAAGATACCCTGGAGGAAACCCTCATACTTTGCTACATTGTTAGTGCATGAAAATGCGAAGTGATATGCCAAGTATTGGACCTTCCTAGAGGGAAACATGATTATAGCAACGACAATACCCCTTGAGAGCCTAAAGCACCATCAAAGTGTAAGAGTGTTTTGAAGTTGTTAGGCACTTGACTTATGCTAGTGACATGCTCATCTGGAAATTTTGGATCTATCATTGCTTGATCATTGATTGGGGAAGTTGTAAGTTGTGTGGATATTGCTTGATCTTTGATTAATGCTTGTGCAATGTAATGCAGGTCAAACTCCATAGTTATTACTTTCCAACATGCTATGTGAATACTCTCATAAGTATTCATTGTAATGGCTTGGAGTATATTACTTTTTCAGATGATGTTTACTTGGCTATGAAAAAGATAATGCATCCACTTCTTGAGTGCAAAGGCTAACGCAAGGTAGTTCTTTTCCACATCATTATACTTTACTTCATAGGAAACTAATGCATGGTTTAGGTAGTATACCGAGACCTTAGTACCATTTTCTTGCTTTTGGCAATGTAAAGAAGTGATGGACGTGTCAGAGGTGTACTAACCTAAATCGTCGGTGTAAGGCTTGGAAGGGAAACAGACACCGAGAGATCATTGGACAGCCACAATTGACTCTACCTTCGCTTGAGGGCAAGCTGGAAAAGGGAACGAAGGCAGAGTGCCTTGGATGGTTTGCACGCAAATCAAACAAGGACTTCCCCGAGCGTAAGCTACGGCTAGCGCTGGGGTTATCGTAAACAGAATGTAAACGAAATGTAAACAATGATGTGAAATGTAAATAAAGCGTATAAGATTATGAATAAAGCATAAACAAAATTATATTTGTAAAGCATAAAAAGAACTTAAACAATGTGAATGGGAGGCAATAATGAAACTGTATTATATTGTTTTAAAAAGAATGTGCACCGGTCAAAGCATAGTTGCACAAGTGTGAATGGCAAGTCAAACGCCTAGCCCTGGAAAAATGTGACAGGATGATGTGACGATATGAGAAGAACTTGGAAGCCAAAAATCGGATGTGCCGAGCGCCCAAGGATTGCAAGTTTTATCCTCCTTCGGAATCGCCAATTTCTCCAATCTTTGCCTCTTCCAATCTTCTTCTCCTTCTTGCTACTTTTGCTTTGCTTCTCTTTGCCTCCTTGTTCTTGCTTGTTGTTGTTCTTCTCCTCCAATTTGTGTGAATTGGTAGGGTATTTATAGGTTTGGGCTAGGTTTTTGGCTAGGGTTTTCTTTGACCAGGTTCAATGTATCTACGCTTGAAAATTGTACATGAGTTGTACGTGTGTTGGCAATTTGCCTTCCTTGGCCAGGTTCAATGTATTTTACAACTTATGGGTCATTTGGGCCCATAAAAATACAAATAATTAAAAATACAATCCCTTGAGCCATAAAAATTTAGAAAATTTAAAAAGATGTCCAGCGGCGGTGGCTCCCTTGATTAAAAATTATTATTTTTTTGGTTGGTCGGCTGGAAAATTGGAATTCTCTAATGTTTGTTGAAAAAATTTTTAATCATCAGGGAGGACAACAGTAGCCGATGATGCTCAGATGCCCAGTGATGCAGCAGTGGTAGTGCAGGCAGGCAGGAGGCATCAGCGATGCGGCAGCAGGCAGCAACGGCAGGGACGCAGCAACTAGAAAACAATGACGGCAGCGATAGTGGAAAAATAGCAGTGGTAGGAAGCAAACAACAGCGTGGTAGGCACGGTGGCGGGGGACAACGACGTGATAGCAGCTGCGGAGGAGACAGTACGTCAGGTCACGGTGACGGGCAGCGCGGGAGAGGAAACAGCAGCGTGGCAGCAGACAGACACGAAGCAAGGTGGCAGCGGAGAGGCAGAAAATAGAGCGAGGTGGCAGCAGCAGGGCAGGCGAGATGTTAGCGACGCGGCAGGCAGAGCCGCGACAGCCAAAAAATAGCAACGTGGGGGCAGCGAAAGACCATTGCGGTAGCGGTGGAAGACCAACGTGGTAGCGTAGGAGAGTACAGAAGCATCAGCACGGTGAACAGTGGCGGCAGGAGCACAAAAACATCAGCACGGTAGAAGCAGAGATGGCTGCGTGGCAGGCAAAGTCAGCGACGTGGCAGTGGGAGCACATAAACAGAGACGGTAGCTACAGAAGATAGCATGGTGAGCAGCACATGGTGCGACGAGACGGTGGGGGGAGCGCAGGAGACGCGGTGCGGTAGTTGGCGGACGGCGGTGCAGCAATGTGACGGCGGCAGCGGGGGAAGAAAACAGTATCGGCAGGGAGGAGAACGATGTGAAACAGCAGTGTGGAAGGTGGACACAGTGACAGAGACGCGTCAGGCAGCGTAGGGGAGACAGAGATACGTCAGCGGTAGAGAGACTAGCGACGTGGCGGCGCAGGGGGAGCGGCGACACGGCGGGGCAGAGAAAAGCAACGGCAGGGCAGAAACAGAGAAACAGTGGCAGCAGCAGAGAGAAGAGCAGCGGCGGTAGGAAGAAAAGCAGCGGACGGCGGAGAGAAAACAACGGCGTGGTGGGCAGCGGCTATTGCACAGAAATCTGGTCCAGGGGTGAATTCATCAGCGGAGGTGGCATCATTATTTTTTTTGGCGACAGAAGCAATGGTGGATTGTAAATTTGGTCAAATTTTGGGGCAGGTTCATGGTTTCCTTGGCTGACGGGAAATGGGGAGCTGCTGGAGCAGGAGCTCTATTCATCAACAGGGCTACAGTCGACATCCCTTGTAGATACTGCATAAAATCAACGACTCAATCGTCATCGCGTTAGCTCTAGGAGTAATTCTGTGGCTTTGTGAATTCTGCACTTGAAATTGCTGGTGTTGCTTTTGCGGCCATCCATTAAAGCCTGCAATCATGCATAAACAGAGCTTCTTCTTTCTTTGTTTCTTTTTGCCTGCAATTCTCTTAACCTCTCTGGAATGCTTTGAAAGGGCTTGAGCTATTTTCATTCAAAGTGTTATTCTGAAATTAATGATGTTTCATTGGCCCTTCTTTGTTGACGTCTGGAGGAATTCACCCAAGAGACATCGACAAAGAAGTGCAAAACACCATGAGCAACAAAGCATCAAACATTAACCATTAGCCTTTGGCTGGATATTATCGCACCATTTTCAAAAGTACATGGGATTGAGGGGAATGTGGTTCAAGATGCGAGGGAATCAGTTGTAATCACGGAAGCTAGAGGTTAAGGGCTATGATTACCTGCTAGGATTTTGTGGGAGAGGAATGCTCTCTTGTGCATAAGTTATATCATTGGTCCTTGTCAACAGCCGAATTTTTAGCAGACTCAGAACCAAGACATAGGAGGTGCGTTCTTTGGAGAAACGGGACTCTTATAGAGTATTTGCGGGGCCCGTTGTAAACAACCAAAGCCACGCAGTGATGTGCAACATGGTCTCTTTGAGACACAAGTGTAACTGTTTTTTTTCAAGACGATTGCCTTCTCGCTTGGGGCTTTTATGAGAATGGCCAATAGTCTTTTGTTTATGATGTCAACGGGGTCTTGAAGACCTTTTCCGTTCATTTTGCTCTTTGACCTCTTTTTTTTTCTTATTTTCTCTTTTCTTTTCTTTTTGTCTTTTGTCGGTCTTTTTGAAAGAGCTTACTTTTTGTGCCGTGCTCGTGTTTGAGCACTTGCATTTTGCATCATGTACTATGTATTATGTTTTGTGTCGCAAGAGAGCTACAGTGTGCAACAGTGTACCAAGAGTTTTGAGATGAGTGGAATGTATCAAGGGGGGGTGTAATCGAATAGGCTAAGGGGAGCATGATGGGGAAATAGGGGATGCATCGGGAGTCGGGAATGTACTTATGAACGGATTGATTAACCCAGTCGCGTGCGTCAGGAAAAATATGATACCTTGTCGTCATGATGAAATGCATCTATGCACGAACGCCTCAGAAGTGTCATCTTGCAAACACAACTCCAAGAAGACAAGAAAACCACAGATGAAACAATCAGCTAAACACTTTAAACAAGGAGATGGAGTCGCCGCGTGCAGCTTTCAAAGCAAAAAGAATCATTAATAGTGTCAATTTCATTAGGCCCCATGAGATTAATCATGCAACAAGTCTATGTGGAACAGGAATAGCCAACTGCAACATGTCTTTTCCAATTTTGCCTGGTCATCAATGATGTCGCTAGTTTATAGTCTTAGCGGACTGTTGTGGATTAGTTTCACATCATAACCCCTTGGACGGTGCTAGTTTAGCGTCGTAGCGGACGGTGCATTGCTAGTTTATAGTCATAGCGAACTATGAAGAGGCAAACTAGTTTATAGTCTTAGTGGACTCTGGATGCTAGTTTCATGTCATGATGGATGTAGTAGTTTAGTGTCATACCGGACATGTCTATGTGATATCAGTTTTAAGTCATGATCCAGGACTGTTCTGTGCCAATTTATAGTGATAGCGAACTGATACTTACCTTGCTTGTTTAAAGTGTGATGCTGCATGCATGGTCATGCTACATGCTTGTGAGATCCTACAAAAAATCAACTAGGAAGAAAGACAATATCAAGCGACACCTGTTGTACATAGATTTGGAATATATGAATGGGGGGGGGGCAATGCAAAAAATGATAGTTTTAGGCCATTCCGGGCCGTATGCTAGTTTAAGGCCTTTTCAGGCCATGTATTTTTGTAGTTTTATGTTTTTATGTTCGATGTTTTTCAAATGCAATGTGTGAACTAAGTTGCCAAATGTGTAAAAAAAGTAAAACACTAAGTGAGTGAGCAAAATGTAAACACATAGGCTAGTGCAATGTAAACAAAAGTTAAAAAATGCATGTAAGAGGGGTAGGCAAGCATCAAGCACATTTTCAGCCAAGGAAGAGTCTTGGTCATGTAGTTGCTTCCTAACTAGGCATGGATTAGGGAGCATGCAAGGTATAGGGTCCTCTGGGGGGTTGTCAGCTTCAACCACTCGTTCGGGTGTGTTAGCCTTAAGTATTGCATTGGATGTTGTAGGTGTACCATTAAGAAACTCTTCTTCCAAAACTTGCACCATGTCTATGTCGTGGATAGTCGAAGAGGAAGCGTTATCACCATGGATGATAACTTGACCACCTTCGTATGGAAGGTGGATTTCTTGGTGGATGGGAGAGGAGATGGCCCTTAGTTGAGCTAGCCAAGGCCTACCTAGAATCATGTTGAAACTTGGCATCTCTTCTATGACAGTGAAATCTACGCTAGTGGGGAATTGCTCTCCTGCTACAAAGGCTAAGTTTATGGTACCCTTGACTGTGACATGTGATCCATTGAAGGATTTTAGACATGTGGTTTTGGTTGGCCTAATTTCATCTGCCAAGCCTAGCTTGTCGATGACGGAGTACAAGGCTACGTTCATTGCTGC
>MNCI01030752.1:48205-64866 GCA_015680685.1 Gnetum montanum | reverse complement strand
AGATGGTTTTTTAGGCTATAATCAAATTATGGTAGATAAGAGTGACAGATATAAAATAACATTTATCACCAAGTGAGGAACTTTTTCTTATCAAAGAATGCCATTTGGATTATCAAATGTTGGAGCTAGTTTTCAAAGTGCAATGGATTTAGCCTTTAAATATTTTTAATAGGTGAGTTCTTCTTAAAAAGAAAGGAAGATCATATTGATCATCTTTAACAAGTTTTTGATAGATGTCGTATGCCATTTTATTAAATCCTAAGAAATGTATCTTTGGGGTTAAATCTAGAGGTTTACTAGGCCATATAATCTATCAAGAAAGAATTCCTATAGATAACTCTCAAATTCAAGCAGTACAAAATATCAAACATCCTACTAGTAAAAAGTCTCTTAGATCTTTCTTTGGAAAGATAAATTTTGTTAAGGAATTTATCTCTGGATTAACTGAAATTACTAGAACTTTGATGCATATGCTAAAGAAAGATGTCCTAGTAGAGAAAACACCAAAATCATAGAAAGCTTTATCAGAAATTAAGAAAGCCATTCAAGAAGCTCCTTACCTAGTAAAAAAAATTGAAAGAAGACTTTTGGTTATATGATTTTGCTTCAAATGATTCAATTTTACCATTCTAACTCAAAGAAATAAGGATCTAGATGAACTGATCATATTCTTTGGATATCAATTGAAAGGTTCAAAGCTAAATTATTCAAACTTAGAGAAATAAGCATTCATAATTATTAAGGCACTTCTAAATTTCAAATCTTACATGGAAAGTTCATTAGTTCATATTATGCTAATAAAGCCTATAGTTAGACAATGCTTAGCCCAAAATGAAATTGGATTAAAGAGAGGAAAGTGGCTCATAAAACTTCAAGGTTTCAAATTTTCATTAGAAATATGCAAAACCATTAAAGGAATGGGATTATCCAAGTTAATGGCTAGAGAAGATGAAATATGTGTGCTTCAGACTCATGAGGGAAATTGGTATGATTAGATTCTACAATTCCTCAATACACAAAAAGTTCCCAATAACCTAATTGCAAGTCAAAAGAGAGCCTTCTTCAAAAGAGCAAATAAGTTTCTAGTTAAGTATGGAATCTTATTCTATAAAGATTTTAAAGGGGTTTTATTGGAATGTGTTCACAATGATCAAATTGGTCCTATCATAGAATAATTCCATGATCATTCTAATTTGTTTTATGAATCTCCAAAGTCCACAATGCAACATATACTTCGTTATAATTTTTATTGGCCTAGTATGTATCAAGATATTAGCTTGAAAATTTAAAGATGTTACAAATGTCAAGTCGTGGACTAAGTATTAAAAAGGCTAAAGCTCCCTTGAAACTAGTAATGACAGATAGATCATTTTAGCAATGGAGCTTAGATTTTATTGGTACAATTACTACTTTGAGAGTAGGACATAAATTTATTTTCACAACTACTAATTACTTTACCAAATGGTTTGAAGCAAAAGCTCTAAGAAAAAGTTCAACATCAGATGTGATTAAATTCTTGGAAGATTAGATTTTAAGTCATTTTGGTTTTCCTAAAGTGTTGATATCTGATAATTACCTACTTTTCAATTTGAAAATTTTATAACATGGGCATTGAAAATTTTCATTTTTCTATTTTCTTCTTCAAATTATTATCCTTCAGAGAATGGCTTAGCTGAAACTACAAATAAAAATCTTATTTCTTACATTAAGAAGTTGATGGATGAAAATCCAGGAAATTGGATTAATTACTTGCAATCTACATTATGGACCAATCGTATTAGATTTAAGAAGACTATTGGAACATCAGCTTATAACTTAGTCTATGGTTTGCCTGCAATAATTATGAATAAGATTATAAGTTCAGCCTTAGATTTTGTGCAAAAATATAGAGAGAAAACCAATAGAGATAGAAGTTTCATGACCTTACTCATCAAAAGAAAAGCCAAAATGGATAGAACTAGAGAGAACTTACTAAAGAATACCTCTCAAGTCAAAAGCTGGTTTGATAGAAAAGCTTTGAAAAGAACTTTTAAAGTTGGTAATCTCATATTATTATGGAATATGAAGAAACCCAATAAGTTTTCAACAATATGGACAAGTCCATTTTAGATCCAAAAGTAATTATCAAAAGACAATTTCCATATAATGTTTTGCATATAAAACATTATTTTGAACAACTACCTATGACTTAAGCTTGTACATATAGCCATAAATATATGTATATGGTATAGTAGTATATGTATGTATATAACTATAATAATATTTAGTATACGAAGTAGCAAATAGTAAGCCTTTTATATATAAACTTTAATATCTATATACCTAGGAGTAGCATATATAGTAAATATGTGTTTAGAATTATATGATATCTAACTATAACATATATATATCCTATACATATGCTTTGATAAGTCTATATAATATTATAAAAACATGTATATGTTAAGGTACTAGTTAAAATATATTTAATTTAAATTGTTAGTTTAAAAACTAAATTTAGATTATTTTAAGTAATCATTACTTATAAGTGGGAGTGATGGTTAGATAACTACTTAGTGGTAAATTAATTTCAACAACCAAATAGTGGAATTTAAAATAGCCAATTGTATGATGTTGGAAAATAATAAGGTTTTTCTATGTTGCAAAGTTGGTTAGTAGAATTGGTGGAAATTTCAAACTTACCTTACACTATATAAAGAAATCTGGGTTGCTTGAAAAAGCATCATTTTTCAATTCAAGGCTTAAGTAAAAAATAAAGTGAAGTATTTTTGTGTGAGGAAGAAAGATGGTACTTGGAGAGAGGGCAATAAGAAGGCCTTTTATCCCATTTGTTGTGGGATGTTGTCCAGAACTTGTATTGAGAGCTTATTGTAAGGAAACTGCACGTGGAGCATCTAGTGAAAGCCCTTTCTTACTTTGGCTTTTAGATGAGTTTAGATCTCTCACTCGTGAACTTTCTATATATTCCAATGTTTGGGAAAGCTTTCATGAATGTGCCACTCAAGCTAAATATCAAGGTGAGTCTAGTAAAGATGATTCTTGAGGAGAGGCTTTCATGTCTTAAGACAAAAGTAACTAGTTTGAGAGAACTCAAAAATTAGCAACAAAAGAAATGGATGAAAAATAAGTAAAGACATGCATTGAAGACAAAGGTGAAGACCAAGTTGAGGCTTTAACTAGGCAAGAAGAGGAAATGAAGGCATTCATCACAACTGAATTACATATGAAAGGACTCTCAATATGAGAATCCTTAAAAGAGTTACTCTAACTATTCTCTTTCCATCCATAGAATAGTTTACATGATATTGAGTTTGTATAGTTTTCCAAGTTTTATTAAGAATGAGGTTTTTATTTCATCAAATCTTAATTTTGGTAAAATTTTTCCTCAAAAAATATTTGTACTTTTGTAAAAATGTTGAATAAAGTATTGTTTTGGTGATGATTTAGTAGGTGAGTTATTTTGAACAACGTGGATTTTAAAGGAGTTTTAGGTGGGAGAATGAAATGTTGGCACATTTCAGCCATTTTATGGAGTAGGAATATGAAATCAATAGATATGGCCAAATGATATATAAGAATAAAAAGATATACGTTTTAAGACCATAAGTAACACTGCCTATCTAAGTTTTGGGAAAATGATTCATTTAGTGCTTCTCTTTTGGTTGTCATATTCATATGGAGTGTAATTGGATATATGAGATAAACTATTTTTTAGTTCTCAGTGTCTCTAGATTGTTGAGTTAAAGTGGATACACAAGTAATTAAGATTTCTTCTACGTGAAGTTAAATTTAGCATAAGACTATTACAAGTCCTTACATTTAAGGATTTTGGTGGAAGCAATCAACTTAGAATAAGAATTTTGACAAAAACTCATGGCTAAGTTATCAATAATTTGACAAGTTTATAGTTGAGAAATGCATTACACCATTACCAAGGGAAATCCTTTGTGACTAATTGTTGGATTTCTGCTCTAGAAAGTGAAAGAAAATAGTTTAACCTAGGGAGTAGTGCAGGTTTGTAATTGATTTATGAGAAAATATCTAAAGTTACTAGAACAGAAATAAATTGGGAGTTAATGTTATCAATCGAAATCCTTGCTCCAACAAGAGTAGAAACAATTAACATAACTCCTCATCTTAATCATTATATTATCAAGCAAATTTTTGCTACCTATGAAATAGCATCTACCCAAAAGAAAAAAAAACAACAATGGAATTTTACCAATAACACCACATCATGACTTTTCTCTACACCACCATCAAAACCAACAAATTTCACACTTACCTACACACAAAAATTTAATGGTGACAATTGTAATTTTTGGAGGAAAAAAGATAATCCTAAAGCATGATAGCATTGGCAGTATGGCCAAGGTAAGCCAAAAAAACATAGAAAGGCGATTAAACATATAATAGTAGTTTAGTCTAGCTAGAGAGGGCCAATTGCAAACCCTAAAAGAAATAACCAAACAAGTAAAATGGATGGTTCAAATTCCAATGTTGATGGTAATGGTAGAGCCAATGCCGAAGTAAGGACCATGATGGCTGTAGATACAGTTTCCTCCAACAACAACAAAGTTGGAAGCGCTAATATTTGCAAGACAGAGATGAGCCAACAAGTTAAGCTTAAAACATTTTCAGAGAAATCTATAATCAGTAGAACATGCTACAACATGTCAAGGGTGCTGGATGAGGCTAAAAATCCAACACATGCCTACCCATTACAATGACACCATTCCTACCAGTAGACAATGCAACGATGAAGGTAGCGAGGCAATAGACAATGCAATGATGAAGGAAACAAGGAATAGTGATACAATGACAACAAACCCTTGTGCTCAAACTACACCAAGAAAAATTGTGTTTCATATTTTAAGCTCAAAGCTATGGTGATAACATAAATTTGGAGAGGTAATACATGCACAAGTTACAAGGTTACAATTTAAAAGGATGGATCTATAGAGCTTTATTTATTCAAACTAAATGTTCACATGAAGGTTGTTTAAGAGCCTAACTAAATTTCCTAAATATTTTTATTAGAAAGGACACTTGCCATTTGTGGCATGTATTTCTCCAATTTTTGCAACTTCCTATAATAACTTTTCTGATATTTGTTACCAAGGAAGCACTTGGCAAACATAGGTTAAATTTCTCATAATCCCCACTGAAGTTATAACTCCTAAGGTGGTTATAAATTTATATGCCTAAGATATTTGTAATACCCATACTACTCATGATTATTGTAACTACCTTAAGGTTACTATAAAATTACCTTCAAAGGTAGATTTTGAAAGAGAGGGGAATTTTGGGGAAATAAGGAGAATTTGGAAAAGACAATTGAAGATTACTTGTAAGATGACCTACTAAAGACATCATTTCAACTACTTTGCTTTAATCTTGTGAGTTTGTTTCTTTCCATTTTGTTTTAGTTACTTAGCTAATGGTTTAAGTAGTACCATGCTTGACATTTAATTTTGGGATTTTTACTAGGTTTCTTTTATAACTCTGTTTTTACACAATATTAGACTCCTATTAAGATTTTCCATAGAAGAGTTTATGTTGTTGAAGAGCCTTAAGAGCAATTTAATAGTATTTTGAGATGACTGAAATAGCTTCATTATTTTAAAGTGTATTGCCTTGGTATTTCAATCCTAAAATTGTCAAATTTTTTAAGTCTCTATTGAATGTAATCTTTGACAACTATTAACTAGCTAAAATATAAACTCGTAATTTTAAGTTTACATAGAAATTTTTGGTGGTATAATAAGATTTTCTTCATGAAATTACTTGTTGAGCTTAGAGGGTTTGGATAATTTGTAGTTAGATTGAACTGGAATAGCTTTATTGTGAAGTGTTTTCTTGTGTCAATTTATCTTGCTTAAATATTTGAGATTTCACTCAATTCTTCTTTCTTTTCTTCCTCTTGATAAGTCCATTAAATATCGCTCTATTTCTAGTTTTCTTATGGAATTTTCTCTTTGGGTGAAATTAGAAGTGGATTGGTAGAATTATGCTTAAATGTTTTTGCAAAATTTTATTTGTTACAAGTAATGTATTATAGAGACCATATAGACTAAGTGATTGAACAAAATAGGAATTTCCAACAACTCACAGTATTTAACATAGTTAACTAAATCTCTTTTATGATAGCCTATTACAGTTTAATACACAACCCAATCATTTCAACATTCACAATAGCAAACACATACTTACATCTAGTACGTTTCATAACTACTAAGTTTATTTGGAGGTATCTAGGCCTTGGTGTTGCCAGAGACCAGTAAGCACCTAAATCTTATTTGAATAACACCTTCAATCTCATGACTTTTCATAGGTCACAAGACCCAAAGGCCACCACACAATGGTGGTGCAATCCCAAATATTTACCAACACCAACATGTATAATCAAACAAGGAGAACTAACATATCACAAGTGATCTCCTTAAGCATTTCAGATGACCAACTATATAAACCAATACATTGTAGCCTCAAATGTCATTGAACACCAAATTTAGCAAATTTTAATCCATACAATAATGGACTACAACTTGTAAAATTTTTCATCCAAATAACCATGATCTCATCACAAGACAAATGTGAGGGTAAATTTTAACTTTTTTTCCTTATTGAAACCCAATCTTGAGCACACCACAACTCCATGCATTACATCACAGCATATTGCAACTTCATCATAAAGGCACCATGTCTTATCGAGCTATATTTGCAAAAATCTAGTTTCATCTTAACACTATTGTGACTTAAACTTGCTATTGTGACTTCATTGCTAATTCACTACAATTCACATTCATTACTGGCATCTTGCACAATTTACTTATGACCTTTGATAAACCCATGATGACAATGCATTACACTTTTTCTACTATCCAACCAAACAATTTGAATTATCTACACATCTTGAAACCCTCACTCTCTTAACATAGACTTGTAAGGCTCTGAGACAAACAAAGCCAAGAAACAAGATATCCTAAACAAATACAAGAACACATCCATAGATAAATTCTAAACCTTATTGAAGCATATAGATATATTGCATGATGCATTAGATGATAAAATGACATTGAGCATAACCAACTATATAGATCAAGTATACCAAATAAGGTAATAAAGATTCCCAACTATGTTGCTAACGTTTGTAGTCAAAACCACATACACAAGCTTAGATCTTTATCACAATCTACAAGACTCTCCAACTTCTAAAAAGCACTAAATTCAAGGCATCCAACCTCTACCTAATTAAATTATTTATAGGAAAAATTCAATTACATCAATGATTGAGATAAATACACAAAAATACATACTATCATCACTTAATGTCTTCTTGTTTTTAAAACTTAACATATTGATGAGCCGTGGTATCGGGGCTGCAATATCGCTTCCACGATATCGGGTCCCCGATATCAGATCCTGCCATGTGATATCAAACATCCGATATCGAGACTTGTCTCGTTGCCTATAATTAAGAGGTGGGCACACTTGGTTTGGCAGTTAGTTCTTACTCCCTTACCCGAACTCTTACAATTTCTACCTCTCAAAGTTAGAATTATTTCTGAGTGCTTGTAGTAGGAGTCATAAATTGAACAAATCTTTATTCGAGCATTATGTACCTGAGCACACCTTGTGTCCAAAAATAAAGATGAACATTATGATAAACCTTGCAGCATTTAGAATAGCTTATCTATCACCCTTAATGCTATTTACAGTTCTTTAATTCTTTCATTAGTTAATTAATGTTTCTTTTATTGATTCATTAATTTTCACAAGCACACTTAGTACAACCACTTCAAGCATGCATGGAACACTTGTTAACCCAGTAACAATTAGTGTTTGGTAATCCCAGTAATGTTACACTGGTTCAGGATGTGTACGGAAAGTGACAACGAATGCTGGTGTTAGGACTAGTTAGGACCTAGTTGTTTACTTAATTTAAATTAGTTATTCAATTAATTCACTTCTTCCCTCTATAGCACTAGGACATAAAACATAAAAAAGCATAAAAATCATTTACCTCAAGTTTACTTAATCATACAATTGTGCCATTTGAGTAAGCTTGGAAAGACAATGATCACCCAACCCATCCTTGTTCTGTGAAGGCGCATAAGCACTTAGTCCTTGGAGTTTGACTAGATTGTGCATAACACTCATATTCATATGATTAAGGGTAGGGGTACCTTGCCACTCATCATTGACACCTTTGTTAAGGACTTTGTTGTTTGTGTGCTAATTAGAACTTAGGAATCTTTCCATCGTTGGAATGAACCCTTAGGATTGGTTATCTTAAATTTATTAGAAAAGAGAAGAGAAAAGTGTTGCACACTAAAGAATTGATCATGTCTCCTTCTTCTTATGAGAGTGTTTCACTGCCTAGGTCTAACATAATGAATAATTGGAGCATAGTACACATGATGACCTGCCAGTGCCCCAACAGTTTCGTGTGATATACATTCATCCCGATGAGTATATACCAAAATTTACCTTTATCCTCCACTAGGATGAACAACTACATTAGTGTGATTTAGAAGGTAACATAGTGTTACCTCTCGATCGTTCAGTCCCAAGCATGCTTCTTCGTGCTCTCACACAAATTGATATGCAACACTTACAAGTAGAGTACATTGTGTATGAACATGACTCAAGAGAGTATCGACCCATGGAGGCACAACGTCAAAGGGATTTACAACAGGAGAGACATCATAAATCTATGAAGGGGAAGTGGTCATAGGATGTCCCATATGTCATAGGTGAAAATGAGGGTGGTGAACCGGCCTCAGGAGGTCTTCCACACAATGATGTTCCTCCCGTTGACTTTGGTCAAGGGGTTGTGTATCAAAATCTTCACTCAACTATCCATAACTTGGATTCTGGTATCGATGGACACAAAGGATCTGAAAAAGGAACATGAACACATGACAAAGATGGACATTTTAATTGTAACCACGATCGAGGTCGCAACCACTGAAGAGAAGGTAGCAAGCACCATCATGGTGACAGTCCTCCTCCCTCTTCACCTCCATCATCTCCTACCCCCTCTCCTTCAGGATCAGAACATAGTCGCAGAGGGAACAACCCTGAGGATAACGGTAGGCAAAATAGGAATAACAGAAAAAATAGTTGAGAAATAGGACAAGGGCATTCTAGAGAAACACAACATGAAAGGAGGGAGAGTAGGGAACAACATAGGCATCATAGACTCCATAGAGAATATGATCACGATGAACCCCTACTCGCTACCCAAAGTATGTTAGATATAACTGAGGCTATTAGAATCCCAAAAAGGCACCAAAAAGACAACAGGATCAAAATATTAGACATGAACAATATCCCATAATTTGAAGGGGGATACAACGCTGATCCTCAAAATCATTTGCAATCATTTCATGATGCATGTGCCTTACAAAACATAGAAACCAAGTGGCAAAAACTCAAGTTGTTTCCATGGACACTAATTAAGGAAGAAAAAAGCTAGTACCAATCTGTAGAACTAGAGTTCATTCGCCGATGGAGTATGATGTTAGAATTGTTCAATGATAAGTATCAAACATATTCTTGAGTGTCCAACCTACAAAAGAAAATCCAAGGATGGAAACAAAGAGGACAAAAATCCTTGGATGTTGCCATGGGCCAATATTATGCATTATTACATCATTGCCCTAGCCATGGTTACTCACATAGGAAATAACTAAGCCGTCTCATAGATGGACTTAAGCATGAAACATGAAGAACCCTTGGGATTTATGCCTAAGGAAGACTATCCAAGCTTAGAGCCCATCAAGTACAAAGATTGTTGGAGCAAGCTACCAAGGAGGAAGGTGAGTTAAGGAAAAGAGAGAGTGCGGAGGAATACAACAGAGATCCTTCCCTCCAAAAGAAGGAAGTTAGATTTTATGAGGATGAAGAAGAGTTACCACTTGAAGAGATGATGAATAAGAAAACCTTTCCCATTCAAAAACTTGCATCAAAAGTATCAACAAAGGTGGACCAAATGTGGGACTCCCTAGATAATAGATTTCAAACCATTCTCAAAATAGTAGAGGAGTCTAAGGAACCAGGTAGTGACCAAGAAAGGAGAAAAAAGAAAGAAACTAAATATGCACATAACAAAGGTAAGGGCAAAGCTACCATCATTAAAGAGGTTGTGGATTCAAATATAGACAATGATGGTGAATGTGAGATATGTCAATATGACCATCCTAAGGGATGTTGCCCAATAATCTCACATCTATAGGAGTATGGGGTGTACTTACTAAACCCATGATTAAACAGATGGCAAACACCCTGAAGGTTACCTTATCCTCAAGGTAACCCAAGATAGTTCCACCAACCCTTAAGGTATTATCCAAGTAGAACTCCACCACAACCAAATGAATAGTATCAATAGTGGCAACACCCACAATCATGGGGAATGCCACCACCACATCAACAATACCCTTACTGTTAACCTGACCCGTATGGATACTACATGTAACAGCCAATCTCTCCACGTGACTCTACTAGTCACATTACTCCTCAGTCTCACTACCAAACACACGAGTATTATAGAACTCCTTCTCCTAGAGGAGAGGTCTAACAAACGTACTATTCTTCTCATCCGACTACACCTCTTCCACCCTTAGCCCCATTACCACCCACTCCAACTATGTAGGGTGAGCTCCCTGCCCAGCCATAGCAACGTAATGCTACAAGGGCTGTCAACCCTCAACCTACTGTTGGTTTAGACAACCACATAAAGAAGAGACCTTTCTTTAGAACCAACAATCCAACTAAGTCCTTGCAACCACAAGCGGAAAATTCTCCAAACACCTCACCACCATTTGAATCTTCAAAGCTTCCTTCAAACCAAAGATTGCACTTAATGCATACGGTCATGTTGACTCATGCAATTACAAATTGGATTAAAGCTAGTCACCTTCCTAGGAAATTCTCTAATCCTAGAAGTCCTCTTATATACTTGCAAATCACTAGGAATGAACCTTGTAAGGCTCTTTTGGATTTAGGTTCTGGTGTTAACTTAATTTCACAAGAAATGTACAAAGCCTAGAACCTACCTCCATTAAAAAGAGTAACATACATTTAGAGTTGGCTGACCAGTCCATCACTGTCTCATTAAGACTAGTGGAGGAAATTGTCACCACTGTTTGTGGGTGTTGGTATCCAGCCAATTTTCTAGTGATTCAAGTCAACAACTATAAGGGGGACTTCCCAATCATAATGGGAAGAGCATGGCTAAGTACAATTGACATGCACCTAGGAATACATGATCTTTCCCTAGAAATATCAAAGGAAAATACATTTCGAAAGATCAAGAAGAAGAAAGTTCTATGCATCACATACAGTGACACAAGGTGTAATTGTGTGCAGAAGTCCTGGTTTGTACAACGTTTAACATTGCCTACATGCAACCAGTGTGCATCAATAACTAACATACAAAGATGCCTATATGCAGCAGCCACAAGATAGGAAGGCACCCAGTGGCTAATAGCTAACTAAGAGAACAATTCAACTATATGCATGGAACCAACTAAGAGCTTGACTTGCACCTGCATTGATAGCATAGATACATTAGAGAAAGTCCATCACCAACTTCCAAGTCCTAACATCAAAAATATCAATTGGGGGAAGTTGGAAATCCCTAACAAGTTCAAGCAAAAGCCACTTGAGTTAAAATTGTTTCCCATCGGTATGGAGTATACATTTCTCAAAAATGAAAAGCCGGTAACCATTAATGCTAAGCTTGCTCCTCAACAAAAAGAAAGACTGCTAAAAATGGTAAACAAATGGTCAAAAGCCTTTGCTTAGTCATATCCTGAATTAACCAGAATAGATCCTAGGATATGCCAACATAGAATTTACACTGACCCCTCCATGAAACCTCAACAACAACCGTAGAGGCAACTGAGCCCAAAGATTAAGCAAGTGGTTAAAGAAGAAATTGAACAACTTAAAAGCTAGATTCGTCTATCCCATTACTGATAGTGAATGGGTTAGTCCATTACTCATTGTGCCCAAAAAGGAAGGTAAATGGAGGGTGTGTATAGACTGTAGGCTATTGAACAAGGCAACATTTAAAGACCACTTTCCATTTTCATTCATCGACCAAGTCTTAGATACCATTGCAGGGCATTGCTACTATAGTTTTCTAGATGGCTACAGTGGATATAATCAAATTCAAATAGCACCAAAAGACCAAGCCAAGACTACATTCACAAGTCCTTGGGGGGCATTTGCATATAAGTAGATGTCATTTGGCTTATGCAATGCCTCAGCAATGTTTCAACGTTTGGTTCTACGTATCTTTTAGCAGCAAATAGGAAATGGTGTGAAGGCCTTTATGGACAATTTCTCCACCTATGGAGTGGACTTTGAATAAGCATTGGACCAATTAGAGCAAGTACTAAAATGATGTGTAGAAACCAACTTAAGGCTCAATTGGAAAAAAAGCCATTTAATGGTCCAAAAAGGCATTTTATTAGGACACAAGATTTTACAAACAAGGATAGAAGTAGATCCTAAAAAGATTAACGTCATCCAAGGAATCACTCGGCAACCTGAAACTGTAAAAGACATCTGATCATTCCTTGGACATACTGGCTATTATAGAAGCTTTATTAAGAACTTTTCAAGGATTGCAAAACCTTTGGTAGAACTAACAAAGAAGGGCGTACCTTTTGAATGGACCAAGGAATGCGAGCTAGCCTTTCAAACCTTAAAACAGAATCTTGTAGAAATGCCTATTCTACAAGCTCCTAACTAGTCCAAACTATTCCACATAATGACTGACACGTCCAACTTTGCCTTAGGAGCTGTACTTACACAGTTAGATGACCAAAAATGTCCCTATTACATCCACTGTGCAAGTTGAAGTATCGCTGGTGCATAACTCAATTACACTACAACGGAAAAAGAGTTAGTGGCTATGGTGTTTGCACTAGAAAAATTTAGGCACTATGTATTGGACTATAAGATATTTGTACATACAGATCATAGTGCAATTCGGTTCCTAATGAACAAACCAATGGTGAGCCCTCGCATCATACGATGGCTCGTGATCTTATAAGAGTTCCATCTTACGATGATCGATCATAAGGGCACCGAGAATGTTGTTGCTGATCATTTATCTTAGTTGTGATGGGATAATAAAGAGGATAAATATCCAATTTCTGACTGTTTCCCTGATAAACTCCTCTTTGCAGGTGTGATAAACAATCACTTACCCACTGATACAAATTGATATGGTAGCATTCTCACTTATCTGCTTACACAGGAGACACCAAGGGTTAGACATTAAAAAGAAACAATAGTTTCTTCATTAAGCCAAATATTTCATGGAAATCAACGGAAAACTTTATAAGGTATGTCCTGATGGCTTGTTTCAATGGTGTGTTCCCAATGTAGGTCAATTTTGAGTTCTTCAAGATGTTCATGAGGGCCCTTGTAGGGGTCATTACGCAGGGAAACAAACAGCCATAAAAATCTTTCTTGCAAGATATTGTTGGCCTACATTGTTCTAGGACACTCATCATTTCG
Source organism: Gnetum montanum (assembly GCA_015680685.1). NCBI lineage: Eukaryota > Viridiplantae > Streptophyta > Gnetopsida > Gnetales > Gnetaceae > Gnetum > Gnetum montanum. Next base: position 51,324 of record MNCI01030752.1, on the reverse strand, counting down.
TCCAATCTTATGAGCACTGCCAGTGTGATGGGGGAATGACTGCTAGAATGGAGGATCTGCAACAATGGATTCAACCTTTAGAACCTTCGACATATGGGGAATTGATTTTATGGGGCCTATTACACTGATGTCCAATGGAAAAGCCTACATTGTTGTTGTTGTTGACTATTTTAACAAGTGGGCAAAAGCAATCACTGTTATGAACTATACATCATTTACCACTACATGATTTGTTCAACAATAAATCATAAATAGGTTTGGTGTGCCTCGTGCACTTATTTCTAACAATGCTACACACTTTATAGGTTCAACTTTTCAAAAGTTAATGCAAAGCTTAGGAGTTGAGCACAAACTGACTACACCATATCATCTTCAAGAGAATGGTCAAGCTGAGGTCACCAATAAGGAGATCACAAAAATATTTACATGAACCATTAGCAAGTATAGGTGAGACTGGAGCACCAAACTAAATGATGCTCTCTAGGCATACTACTCCACATGGAAACTCCCTATAGACTACTCTCCCTATGAGTTAGTGTATGGCAAACTTCTAACACTTCCTATTCAAGAAAAGCTCCGTACATTATCCACAACATGTGACCTTAACCTTGACCTCAATCTAGCACAAAAAGAGCAGCTAATAAACCTTAACTTGCTAGATGAAAATCAATTAGCCACCCTGTCATCTAACAAAAAACATCATGACCTAAGGATTAGGAAGGTCAAATACCAACCGGGAGATAAGGTTCTTTATTGGAATCCCACACATGTACCCCAACAAACTAAATTTCAAACATTGTGGGAAGGACCTTATATCATTCATGAAACTTTTCCTTCAAGGGCCATGATGATCTACAAACTTGAAAGCCCAAATAAGAAGTTACTGGTCAACATCTAGCAAACCAAACCCTTCCATGAGCCTAAAACAATCAGTACTAATACTACCTTTATTGATGAAAAACCTTGCTCATTATTTTAGATCTCCTCCTTTCAACTTAGTCATGGGGGAGATGGCCACCAATGCTAACCATTCTAAGCTCTCAGTTCCTTTGCTTTTACACATCTGTGTTTTACACATTTTTTAATATTTACTTATTTTTGTTTTACACCATTGTTAACATTTTTACTGTTTCTTTGTTTGATTTATTCTTATTCATCACATAATAAGTGCTCATGATGATGGGTTGTATTATAATAATTGTTGATTGCTAATGTTTGGTTTTTACCTTTAACGTTCAATGTTGATGCTAAGATATAGTTTCTTTTGATAAAACATGCAATGAGTTCATGTCACCCAATTATCCATGCAACTCTATGATCTCCCTTGTTTTGGAAACGTATTGTTCCTTTTCTAAGAAAACTTATTAATGAATTGGTGCCTTAGTACTCTTCAAACCAAGGAAAGATTCAAATGGATGGAAAAGGGTGTGATCTCAAGGGGATTTGACGCATTTGTGCTAGCTATTCTCTTGGGTACTTGGATGTTTTTCATAGGTTTTTCACCATCCCACTCTTGACCAAATCTTAGGGAGTTGACTAAATCAAATAAGTCTTTGCATGGTGTGGTTCTCACATTAAAAAATAATAACTAGTGAGAATTCAAAGCACACCCCTTAGACATAATAAAGAAACATGGGCTACAAGAACTTGTTATGGCACTAGAAAGACATGTTACCCATGCCTAAAGGTCCCCTCTAACTAAAGCCCTTGCTCACTTCCTGCTTCTTCTCTTGTTGGGATGGTGGTGGCTCTTTGGACACATTCTTGTTACTTTGGGAGGATGGGTTGGCCAAGTGTGTTGATGTGAGCTCACTGTATGTAGATAGTTGAATCTGGATTTGGACAAAATTTTATTAAGTCACCTTAACCACATATTACACAAGGGACTTTACACTACCTTAATTCTGGGACTCCATCCCATTCTCTCTACTCTTTCCGTATTGCTTTCCACATTCCACCTCATTGCCAGTTTTATGATGAGTCTATATCTTGGTCGATGCATTGTTAGTCTTTGGTAAAAAAATTTTGGGTAAGTTTTTAATCATTATTTCCATATGTCATTCTGAGAGCCTATGAACTCATTGGTTTGTAGGTTTGTCAAGGCATTCAAGGCATGAGCCTGCTTTGGGGAGGACCCATTGGCATTCCTTTTTGATGTAATTGTTAAGCTCTTTCCATTCAACATTTCTCACAATCAACTATTTCTCATTCACCCCATCAATGACATTTGTTTTTGCTTTTGTTTTATTGGCTTCACCATTGTTTTTTCTCTTATCCTTCATGTTCTTTAAAGTTTTTCACCATATTGCTACTGGAGGTTCGCTCTTAGTCATGGGGGCCCTATCATAAATTTTTCCATTCCATAATTATCTTACCCCTACACCTTGGATAGTTATCAATCATAAATCTCTCATCCAATATCTTCCATACCCATAACCTAGCCAATGTGCTTTATATCAAGGCAAGGTATCGGCTACATTAGGTTTTATCTACCCTTGCTAATCCGTGAGTTTGTTGTGTGTGTAGATAACGATTACACGAACAATGAACTGGGATAAGAGAGAGTACTTAAGATGGACTAGAGCTAGAGTGTTTACACAAGAAACAAGTTTGGACATGTAGCTATGGATGAACAACGATGTGCACAATTTCAACATCGGCAGCAACATGCCTCATTTTCTCTCTCTCTCTCTCTCTCCAACCTATCGAATGAGGGTCTAGATGTCATATATGTAAAGTGTTCACCAAAATGGACATGAACACCAATGCTATAATATATTTTTCGATTCGTTCCCTGGGCACTCTGAGTCTATCATCCCATGTCATCGTCAGTTGTCATTCAGTCAATAATCCCATACCTTTCCAATATTTTGTAAGTGATGAGTGGCGAGGTACCCCTACACTCAACCATATGAAATAAGCGTAGCACGTGCAATCCAGTCAAACTCCACAGACTAAATGCCTAAACGCCCCATGGAACACTTGGGGTTAATCATTCATTGTCTTCCTAGACTTACTTGTTGTTGTCACAGTGTATGGTTAAGTAAGTCCGAGGTATATGATTTTTTTGGTCTTTTCAGGTTTTATGTCTTCTATGCTAAGAGCAAAGGGTTGAGAAA